>JAJMSP010000147.1:160851-182163 GCA_030558495.1 Pichia insulana
GGGGGCCTCGTGGGGGACTGAGGAGACTAGCTTTGGGTAGTTCCGTAATCTCTGCCGAAAAGGCCCAGAGAGTCCAATCGGGAAGGTCAGGGAACAATGGCAGTTGCGGAAAATTGCTGCACAATTGGAACTTTTATTCTCTCAGAAGTCTGAGAAAGGGGCTGAGCCACCCACTCGTGGTTGCCTATTTGGGCAGTTATTTATTAACCACGACACACTTCTTGTTGCACCAGCACCCCCTACAACAAGAACTGTGTCGCGGCTATTTTTCTCACCGCCGCGGGCTTTGCTTCACTTTGCTTCACTTTGCTTCCCTCCCACCAATCGCGAGACGTGCATTTTAGCCTGCTATACAGTCTGAGTCTTCTCGGGGTATGATCATGATCTCATAACATCTTTTTTTCTTTTCTCCAGACTATTATACTTCTTAATTCCTACACAATTCCTTCCTTCTTCACATCTCTACCTCTTCATCTATCAATGCGTCCCTTGAGAAACATCAATACAAAGCATGCAGCTTCGCATGCTTTCTCATTCTCTCGCAGTTCTTCTTCAGCTACTTCAAATCAACCTCAATTCTTCTCTCCGAGTTATCTATCTCCAAAAGATTTGGTAAGACTTAATGAAGTTGGATTCAAAAATACTTCTTCTTCTTCAAATAAAAATTCCTCAAATAAATCAATATTTAAATATGTTGCTCCAGCTCTTAGTGTTACTCGAAATTATAATATATTTGATAATGATGATTCAAATCATTTATCAAATTCAAATGAAAATGTTTTAAATTTAGAAAATAGTTTACATCATTTCCTTAAAAATAATAATAATCGTTCATTTAAACTTAAAATTAATAATAAAAATAATCATATTAATATATCTATTGATAAAATAAATGCTAATTATACAATTTTAAATATACGCAGAGCTAATTCTTCAAATATTAAACAAATTACAATTCAAAATTCAATTAGAAATAGAAATTATTCAACTGATGAAAAAAGTTTAATTAATAATTTAAAAAATTTAAATATTAATGATAAAATACCCATTGAAAGGGAAAGGGAAATAGATTATAATGATCCAATTCAAATTCAAAATTTAATTGTTGATCAATTTAATTCTCAAGGTAAATTTAATGAAATTTTACCACTTTACAATAGAATGCGTAATAATCAATTAATACCAGATTTAAATCTTTACAATAAAATTTTAAATTCAATTCAATTTAGGAAAACTGATGAAAATTTAGAAACTAAATTATCTCATTTACTTAATATTTATTCAGATATGTTATCAAATAATATTAAACCTTCATTAGAAACTTATAATATTGTTATAAATCAATTGATTAATGGTTCATTAATTTCTTATAATTTACAAAATTATAAAAATGGTTATGATTTTTTCAAAATTGCATTTGAATTATTCATTATAAATCAAAAAAATAATAGATCTTTCTCTTCAAATTTGAATATTAATATATTATCTTGTTTAAATTTATTCAAAATTAAAGATTTAATAACTGTTGATGAATTATTATCAATAATGGAATCAAATATAAATAATAATGATAAATTAAATTTTTATTTAAAACTTATAAAATTTGCTTCAATTTTAGGTGATACTAATTCAATTGAAAAAATTTACAATTATAAAATAAAATCTTTAAATTCAATTGATAATCATAATTTAATTTATCAATCTTTAATTGAAGCTTATAATATTTCAAATAATTTAAATAAATCATCTTTATTATTAGATTCAATTATAAATAAATTTGCTGATAAAGATTCAATTGATTCTCAAAAAATTATTTCCAATTATTTATCAATTTATATTAAATCATTATCAATTGTTAATCCTTATATTGCAATTAAAATGCTTTACAAATTTAATAATATAAATTGGTTACCTGATTATTCAATTGATTCAATGATTTTATTATCAAATGAATTACTTAAAATTAATGATTTATCAAATGCAATTAAAATTTGGGATTTAATTATAATGAGGAAAGATTTAAATAATTTAAATAATTTACCAATTGATGATTATTCAATTTACATTTCAAATTTTATTAATACCCTAACAAATTCAATTTTAATTACAAATGATAAAAATTTAATTATTAAAATTACTCGTGAATTATTAACTTTTAATAATTTAAAAATTAATAATGAAAATTTAATTAATTTGATTTATTATTTAAAATCAATTGATAATAACCTTACAATTAATTTAATTTTAAATCAAGGTTATAAACGTTTAATTGATAAACAATCAATTAATAATTATATTTCATTAATTGTTGATTTATTAAATGAAAATCAATTACAATTATTATTTAATAGTAAATTCTTCAAAAGAGTAATTGAAGAATTTAGATTATTAAATGATAATATTTATGGTATCTTGAAAATTTTCAATTCAAATTTACCATTCGATAAATTAAAATTAAAATATTATTCAAAAGTATTGGATTATGAATTTAATGATCATGATAATGTCTACGTTACTTTACCAAAAGAAGTTCAAAACTTTAAAACTTACATCCAAGAATACCTTGCCTCTGATGCATCCCCTAACTAATGATATATTCCTCTATAAACTTATTTAATGTATTGCCACGAATTTACACTTACAACTCTATTAGTCAAATAAAGTTGAAATATCAATCATTTCCAAAACCCTGCAAAGCACGTGCCTTCATTTAGGGTTTACGTATATTTTGTTATTTCGCGTCCACCCGCACACCACACAGACTTTTGCTTATGCCCAATAGGGCAATCCTCCTTCCCAATCTGGATAGAACAAGACTCTTGGACTTTCTTCTCCCCTTCGCGCTGAGTCGCTTCGTTTCGTTTCGCTTCATACTGAAAGAAAATATACATCAAATAATCACAATTATCACATATAGTTGAACACTTTCTTGATTACCACACTACAACTCAACAATGGGTATGTATAACTTAAATTACGGATTCTACAGTTATTACACGTTATGATGAATTTGAACTAAATATAACCTATCAATAAACCTATTTTTCAATGTTTTCGAAAAGAGTTGAAAAGTTTCAAATCATATTGTACAACTGTCTTTACTTAATTTATCAACATATACTAACATTAAAATTCAACAGTTAACGTTCCAAAGACCAGAAAGACCTACTGTAAGGGTAAGCAATGTAGAAAGCACACTCAACACAGAGTTACTCAATACAAAGCAGGTAAAGCTTCCTTATACAGTCAAGGTAAGAGAAGATATGACAGAAAGCAATCCGGTTATGGTGGTCAAACTAAGCCAGTTTTCCATAAAAAGGCAAAGACTACTAAAAAAGTTGTCTTAAGATTAGAATGTGTTGCTTGTAAGACTAAATTACAATTATCTTTAAAGAGATGTAAGCATTTCGAATTAGGTGGTGATAAGAAACAAAAGGGTGCAGCTTTACAATTCTAAATGTTTTGTTATTGTTGGTATCATATCATATCTTTTTATAAACCAGTCTATACGTTTAATCTTTAAGTGAAAAATCTATTAACTTGTACATACATGTGATATATGTATGTATTAGGAAATCAACCTTTGTGCGGGCTGGAATTTGCCGCAGGCCCCCTGCAACGCCAAACTCAAATCAAAACTTCAAAACTTTAACTTAAGTTTGCGTTTCATGCTTCTTTGATCGTTTCAACAAAGCAAACTATTGAATCATGGATTATGGTGATGCAGATCTGTCTATGGATGCATCTATGGCTGATCAAACTATGAATGATTCAACTATTGATCAGCTTCAATATCAACAACAATTACAACAACAACGTCAATTACTACAACAACAGCAATTACAACAACAGATGTTACAACAACAACAGTTACAACAACAACAACAGCAGCAGCAGCAACAACAACAACAGCAACAACAACAACAACAAATCAACTATTTGAGACAGCAACCACCAGGTGTTTATATGCAACCACCAATTCATAACAACAGTAATTCTAATCTACCATTCAATTCCTCACCTTCTATCCCATACAATGAAATGTTTTCTCAACCACAACCACCGGCAAGTCCCTCTCGTAGTTTAAGATCAAATACAAATTTAACCTCAATTTCAACACATTCATCATTCGAATCTCCTCAGAAAAACCTTGCTAGAATAGCCAGTAATAACCAAAGTTCAAATAGTATTAACCGTATCAACACACCCCGTCAAATGGCATCTCTACAACAACAACAACAACAACAACAACAACAACAACAGCAGCAGCAGCAACAACAACAGCCTGAGAACGAATACGTTTATTTTGAACGTCATCCTGAATGGTTTTCGAAACAATCTCAAGATAAAGCATCAGCTGTCAAACTAACTCTTGAACATTATTATAAAACAGCAATTGAACATGCCATTGAACGTAATCAAAGAAGAATCAATTTTGAACAACAACTAAATACTGAAATCAGTAGTGAAAGGAAAAATAGAGAAACTCAATTATTTGGTAAAAATGAATCACATTATTTGAGATTACGTCGTACAAGGTTATCACTTGAAGATTTTAATACAGTTAAAGTTATTGGTAAAGGTGCATTTGGTGAAGTTAGATTAGTTCAAAAGAAAGATACTGGTAAAATTTATGCAATGAAAACATTATTAAAATCAGAAATGTATAATAAAGATCAATTGGCTCATGTTAAAGCTGAAAGAGATGTTTTAGCTGATGCAAATTCTCCATGGGTTGTTTCACTTTACTATTCATTTCAAGATCCACTTTATCTTTATTTAATTATGGAATTTTTACCAGGTGGTGATTTGATGACAATGTTAATTAAATGGCAAATATTCACAGAAGATGTTACTAGATTTTATATTGCTGAATGTGTTTTAGCAATTGAAGCAGTTCATAAATTAGGTTTTATTCATAGAGATATAAAACCTGATAATATTTTAATTGATATGAGAGGGCATATCAAATTGAGTGATTTTGGTTTATCAACAGGTTTCCATAAAACTCATGATTCAAATTATTATAAAAAATTATTACAACAAGAAGATAAAATTAAGCCAAATCCAAATAATATCAATAATAATAGAAATAGTGTTTTAGTTGATCCAATTAATCTGACAATGTCAAATAGACAACAAATGCAAACTTGGAGAAAATCTAGAAGATTAATGGCATATTCAACAGTTGGCACACCTGATTATATTGCACCTGAAATTTTCATAAATCAAGGTTATGGTCAAGAATGTGATTGGTGGTCACTTGGTGCAATTATGTTTGAATGTCTAGTAGGTTGGCCACCTTTTTGTTCCGAAAGTCCAACTGAAACTTATAAGAAAATTTTAAATTGGCAAGAAACTTTAGCATTCCCTGAAGATATTCATTTAAGTCCTGAAGCTGAAGATTTAATTTTAAGATTATTAACTAGTGCAGAACATAGATTAGGTAGACATAATGGTGCTGATGATATTAAAAGACATCCATTTTTCCGTGGTGTTAATTGGAATGAAATTAGAAATGTTGAAGCACCTTTTATACCAAAATTAAGATCTGTTACTGATACAAGATTCTTCCCAACTGATGAACTCGAAAATGTTCCAGATTCACCAGCTTTAATGCAAGCTGAAAAGGATAGACAAATTTTGAAAAATAAAGGATTGGATACAAAAGCTGATTTACCATTTATTGGTTATACATTTAGTAGGTTTGAATACCTTACACGTAAAAATGCACTCTAATTAGTAAAAACAATGTTTATATATTTTATACAATACCTCTTTTAACTTTCAACTCTGCATCATAAGAAGCATATGGCGAAATAGCAAAACTTCTCCAAAAAAATGAATTACCAATCTCAGTAATTTTCAAAATATCTTCTTCTTCAAGCTGAAAATCATAAACACTCAAAATATCCTTCATACGTTTAATCTTAAAACTAGTTGTGACTGTAACGTAACCAAAAGAATGAACCCATTTGAGTAAAATCTTAGATTCAGATACATCATATTTCTTTGATAAATCCTCTAAAAGTACATCAAGTGGGCCCTGACCCTTTGCTTTTGTAATTGAAATCAAAGAAGCATATGCTTCAATGACAATACCTTTCTCCTTGCAATAATCCCTAATACCAGGAGTTTGGTCTTGAAGGTAAGGATGAAATTCAAATTGGTTTACTTGGGGAAGAACTCCTGATTCTTCAAGTACTTTCAAATGGATAATATCAAAGTTAGAGACGCCAATATTTTTAACAAGACCTTCCTTTTGTAATTTGATCATTTCATCCCATGCTTGTGATAATGTTAAACCTTCAGGGGTAGCCACTGAATGAAGCAAAAATAAATCCAAGTACTCAATGTTCATCAACCTTAGAGAAGTCTTTGCAGATTCATATGGTCCATATATTTTACCATCCGGTAAATTGGTATCTATACCAGGAGGTTTTGCAGAATACTTGTCAGTAATGAAAATATCTTCCCTCTTCCTCTCTGGATGTTTGGCAAGGTATTTATGTAATCCTTCACCAATATCAGAACGTGTAGTATAAAATTCAGCAGTATCTAAATGTTCAAACCCTAATTCAAGAGCATCAACAATTGACTGAACTAAATCAGGATCTGTTGAATCAGCATGTTCAGATGCTTTCTTCTTCCATTGCCATTTTGTTCCTGATCCAAAACCAATAATAGGAATTAGCTGATTTGTTCTTGGTAGGCTTATACTTCTAAGAGACATTTTGTGATTGTAAAAGAGTTGCAAAAGGAACCACATGGTTACTATAAAGGAATGTTGACCACTGTAGAAAATGATCCACTTTAATAGCTAGAGGAACAGGAGCCACAACTTACTGTAAAGATGAACGGTGAAGATAAACTGTGGGGCTGTATATTGTGCACGTGACTAAGAAATGATATCCACAATCATCAACAATTATCAGGAACTTGGTAATTATTAATAAATGGCGAATTGCATTATTGGCAAGGTATTGCCTGTCTTACATGAATATCCTCATAAAATTTAGTGTGGTTTATAGTATAACTTGCAGTGTAGCAACCACTAATGTGCCACATGAGCAGTTCAATGGTCCCATCTACTCTAAAATGTCGTTAAAAGTAGCACATTGGTAATCTACTATTCTCTGATGTTAAATTGAATCAATTTGAAGTTTAGCAAACTTTATCTACTTACTGCATGACAATCTTTTGGAACATAATCAATTCCATGCTTACCAATATACCTTGGGTAGCAACATTCGGAATAAATCGTCTCGGTGATCAAATCAGCAGCAGGTAGGCCGGTATCATAGAAAAAGCCTGCATCAAATGCGTCAACATAAGTCTACCAAATAATTAATGTCTTATTAAGACACAGCACCATTGTTTCAGTAGGAATAGGAGCATCCGAATTGCACAAAAAACGATCGTTTTAATATGGTGGTGGGGAGTTTTGCTATATTCATCACAGCGGTAATATTGATAGAGATTAAAGCATCCAGTAACTTGACTTTAAATCAAAGAATCTGTAGATATATGGATTATTAGTAAATCTGTTATTCTGTACAATATATTCAGTCCATTTTCAAGGTACCACGATATGAACGCCATAAATTTTTTTGCGGCATAAAAACCCAAAAAATAACAGCTAGTGCTTCCTAAATATTGACCAGAGAAATCTCACAAATAAAGCATTGGTCATAGTCTAGAAGTTGATCAGCCCGAATACTAAAGTTTACCATTAGAGTCGTGAATGTATTAGTTCATAAATTGAATGTAGCAACATTTTTTAGTCACGTGCAAAACATTTAGTCCTTACGTAAGATTTATCATTACATTAATTAGCTAACCTTTTACTTTCACGTTGAATGGTATCAATAACAAGTCCATATCAGTTACAGTGACAATGGCTAAGATTTGGATTGATGGTTGCTTTGATTTTGCTCATCATGGACATGCTGGTGCAATGATGCAGGCAAGACAACAGGGTGACGAATTGTACGTTGGCGTTCACAACGATAATGACATATTGATTAACAAGGGACCACCAGTGATGACATTAGAGGAAAGAATGATTGCAGTAAATGGATGCAGATGGTGTACCGAAGCTGTACCTGATGCACCATATGTTACAGATCCAAAAGTAATGGATGAATACGGATGCAAGTACGTTGTTCACGGTGATGATATAACTACTGATAAAGACGGTAAAGATTGTTACGCTGAAGTGAAAGAGATGGGCAGATTCATTGTTGTTAAACGGACGCCCAATATCAGTACAACGGATTTAGTTGGTCGTATGCTTCTCTTTTCCAAAGACCATCATATCAAACCGATTACTGAGGACGATTGGGTGAATAAGAATTCACCATTGCTAACCGTTGATAGTATTGAAACATACAAGAAATATGCTACAGCTTCAGATGCAAAATCACCAGGTGTACAAGTATTTTTAAATTGTGAAGGTCACATTCACAAACTAATTTCTGGCTCTCACGATATTGAAGCGGGTAAGAAAGCTTATTTTGTAAATGGTGGATTTGACTTGTTCAATCCTGGACATATTCTTCTTTTGAAAAAGATTAAGGAACTCGCAACAGCAGATAATGCGATTGTTGTGGTTGGTTTATCGGATGATTACACAGTGAATCATATGAAGGGATCAAATTATCCGATCATGAACCTTTTCGAACGTTCATTATGTGTTTTACAAAGTAAATACATTGATGCACTTATTCTTGCAAGCCCAGAAAAGATCGATGCTAGATTTCTAGAAGATTTTGCAAATGTTAGTAAACATAAAGTTGTGAAAATATTGCATGGTCCTACAAAGATGATAGCAGAGGATTATGAAGGACTTGATGTTGAAACTGTAAATGTTGACAAATACAATAACATGGACGTTTCTAGTATTGTTGATCGTGTTATAGCTAACAGAGAAGCATTCGAGGAGAGACAACGTAGGAAAGGCTGGAAACGGGAGATTGAAGCTCAATTGGAGGCAAAGGAGAAGGAAGAGTGTAGTAAATTTATGTGATAATTTGTATAGATCGAAGTAGCACTGATCAAAAAATATTTTGAAATGTATGTAAAAAGTGAGACACCAAATATACCATTCTTAATCACTCGTGAAACCAAGATGGGAAAGAGAAAAGGTTATCCAGGTACTGGATCTAATTCAAAGAGACAAAGATCACATGCATTGGTTGAACCAGGAATGTATGGTGTTTACGCTACATGTCCAAAGTTCAAGGAAGTTGCAGCTGCGAAAGAATTGAGAGTTATACTTCAAGAAGCTATTGAAAAATACTATCCAAAGGCTGAAGATGATTGTTCTGATGCTGAAACTGAAAATGCCAATGATGAAGTGACTAATACTGTCGATATTGAAGATGAAATTGCAAAGGAAATTGCAGAAATAAAGAAAAATGATGATAAGTTAAAATCCAACAGAAACAACAAAGAATTAGTTATACGTGAGATACCGCTAGGTGTTGAATCGTTAACTTTCTTTAAATTACGTAAACCTATAGTACCGAGTGTTTTAATTTCAAAGATATGTCATGATATCAAGGAAAGTGGGCGTAAACATGGAAGATTTGTTCAAAAAATCACACCAATTGACAAATCATGCAATGCAACAGATGCTGAGTTTAAAAAATTACTATCATCAATTGTTGAACAGTATGTTAATGAGAATGATGATAGTGTATTTACGACGTACAATGTGAATCTTGTGAAACGTAATTTCGATACTATATCCAGAGACGAATTTATGGAAATGATACAAGAAGAAATGGATACACGTTTTGGAAAAGATAATGCACAGCTACGATACAAGGGTGCAACAACATTGATCAACATCTATTGTTTTAAGAACAGTATCGGAGCATCATGCGTTCCACAAAACGAGTACACAGAGCTAAGTAAATACAATCTTCAGCAATTGTTCATTGCACAAGCACCTGAAGAAACTGAAAGCCGTGTAGATACTAAGGAGAATGCTATCAGGGACGTAGTACATCCGAAGGAGGAACAACAAGAAGCACAAGAAACCCTCAACGAGTAAGATGCAATTTTTATTAAGATATAAAATTCAATTTTGAAATTCGCTGAATTAGTGTAAATATCTACCCTCAGTACGAATTCTTAACTTGTAATTTCTTCATCTTCTTTTCTTTCATTTATTAAACAACTATTATTGACTGCATTGATTAGCACATTACAACCAATTGTTCCGACTGAATTACCACTTGTTGACAACCTTCGTTATCGTTAAGTTTCAGCCTTGTATGAGCAGTCATTAAACTATTATTTTCTTCTTTCACTATGAATTCTTTTTATGATGATTCTATTCGACAGGCGGACTGATGAGTACCAACCACCGGCTTTCGGGCAAGCTGTCCTCGTGTACAAATTTCTGGTCAGTGGTGGTTGGGAAACTGCGGATATGTCGTAGATAGCTGATCCTATTTTTTTTCTTTCTTTTCCATTTTTTCATTCTACAACTATTATTACTATTACTATTAAAGAACTCTTCAAATTTTTTCTTTTCAATGATGAACAAATTTTATTCACACTGTAAGAGACTTCGGTCGCTGAATTTAAACAAAAATTACTGATTTAATGAATCTGATTGGGAAAAAAAATTGAAGAGAATTGTAACTATTGTACTGTAAATTATAAATTCCTTGAATTACCACTACCTCTACCCCTACCTCTTGAGTAAGTACCACGTTTTTTGAATTTACCACGATTATTACTAGGTGAAGAAGAGTGTTCCTTTGGATCATACTTTTCCTTTTTAGTATCATGATCGTATTTACCGTCTAGTTCTTTCAAATCAATATTAACAAGGAAAGATCTTTTCAGTTTTTCACCGTTCAATTTTTCATTTGTAAAGCCCATTTCTTCGATTGGCATACTAATTCTAAATTCTCCCATTTCAATGATTCCGCCACCGGAAACTCTTGTTCTATTTACAATCATTTTACTTTGTAATTCTCTAACAAACATAAAGTTATTCACACCTCTTCTATGAAATGTTGAACTAAATCCTTCAGGGTACCAACATACATCAAGTTTATTATTTAATGTTAATGACTTTGACATTGAATTAATTGAATTTTCAATTATTGGGGTAAGATCTTCATTATTTAATAAGACTTCTATAACGTCGGATCTATTCAATTTCGAATAATCAGTATTTTCAGATTCTTTAAAAATTGAAATTTTAGCCTCTTCATTATCTATATTAAAATCTATGGTCTTCCAAGGTTTATCATCCTTCTTATCATCGATTTCTTTATCAATGATATCATCATTTGATTCTTCTTTCGAAGGGGTATAATTTATAGTTGTAAGTTGAGATTCTGCAATAATTGCAATAACTCTTAATTTTAAATAATCATCATTATCTGAAGTCAAACGTTCAATAATTTTAATTGTACCAAAGGGATAAATTAAATTCTCTAATAAGTTGATAGATTTTTTCAATTGAATATTTTGTGATGCCAAAGCAATAAAGGAACGATAAATAATATTATGCCTAGTTATCATATTATTTATAAAATGAGAAATTCTTGATTTTGTTTCTATAATTGGACTATCATGTTGTGATGATTGAATTAATTCAACTGATGGTAACGTTGGTGATGGGAAATTGGAAGATGTAGGAGATATAGGTGAATCTATATCTGCGGATGCAACTTTTGGGGTATTGATGGTATTTAATTGTAAAAGTTTTATTAAATCTTGTTGATTCAATGGAGTATGTGGAGAAGGTTCTGGTATAGTTTTCTCCTTGATAGGTGAAGATTGATGAACACCTTTAAGGTTCAATTGTGGTAAAAGAGAAGATGATGGAGATGGAGAATGAATTGGTGATATATTACTTACAGGTTTTGAAGCGTTAAAACTTGTATCTGAAAAATTCGAGATTGGTAGTATGTTATCATTTGAATTATCATCAATAGATGATCTTTGATTTTTTAAACCATCCATTTGATATATCATATCGTCTGTCATATCATTGTAATCATTATAATCATTTGAGCCTAGTAAAGGATTCAATTGTAAATTAGGTTGATTATTAATATTCATTGCATTGATATTAACAAAGGAATAATCAATATTAGGATATGATAAATTTCTATCAACAAGTGGGCGATTTTTACTATTTTGAATAGGAGTTGATGAAAAATTGGAATATTGATGAGATATTGTTGAGGAGTTAGAATCATTAAATATTGATGGATAAGTGACACTCTTCGAATGAGCAGTTGGTAAATAATTAAAATAATTTGCATTTGGTGAATCAAATTGTGGCGTTGGAGTGTTGGTATTATTGTTATTATTATTATGAAATGGTGAAGAAGATTCAAAATTTGGTAAAGTTGAACGTCGATTGTCAACAAGTGGTGATCCATTAAGTATACTCGTATTATTTAAATCCAAATCAAAAGTGCGATTGGTCTCAAAGGGGGAAGGAAAGAATCTAGAAGATCTTCCTGAAGTGTTTGGATTTAAATTAGTGATATCTTCAAGTGAAGTGTTAGAATAATTTGGCCATACTGTGGGGGAAGATTGTAAAGTTTGAATTTGTAAATTAGTGGGTTTATTCGTGACTGAAGATGTTGCCATTGAGGTTGAGTTTGAGACTGTTGTAGAAGTTGTTGTAGAAGTAGTAGGATTTGAATTAGAATTCAAAGATGAAGACTCTAATGGGTTCGTATTATTGAGAATATGAGAAGTAGATCTGCGTTGTGCAGATGATGAAGGTGCCGAAATTGAAGCTGTAGGATTGAAAATGGAGTTCATAGAACTGCTTAAACCACTGATAGCATTAACACTGTGTCTATGTTGTGGAGAAGGTTGTGGATTGAAGATATTTCCTTTAACATGTTTTTGATTAGTTTGTGGATGATTAGATGGTGAGTTGAATTGGTTACCATTATTGAGAAGTAATCCGTTATTATTCCAAATATCATGTTCCGGGGAATTGAATATGTTTATGAATGCGGATGAATCAAACAAATGATCCGAGCTGTCGGCCATTGATTCAGGACTGTCGCTTCTGATGTTTTAAGTGCTGCACGATGCTATGGTGTGCTGTAGTGTAGTGTAAAAAGGTTGAGCAATGTTCTCACTCACTTCCATTCTCACTTCCATTCTCTCGTGCCCGATTTTGATCTCCATAAGATTGTGATCTCTTCTTTTCTGTGAAAAACACTTACCCGCGACAAAATCAGAAGCCAAACAGAATAGAAGCTTGAGGGAGATTTTCAACGAGCTTAGTCAATGCTGTACAGCTCATTATATTAGGTAATCTCCTGTTAGGTAAGCAACAGAATCATTCACACAGACACACACGGTCTTCGATCCACGCAACATGTCTGGCAACATAGAGGGGGACACTGGCAAGATAAGCAGCCATAGTAGCAACAACAGCATTCACGGCCATGATAATAACGACCACGGGGACGAGAAACTTGTGGCAGCCGCAGCAGTGGCAATGGCCTCCGCTGTTGAGGCCGGCAGAGACAACGTCGGAGTCGGCACGGAGATGCTTGACCCCGATCTCGTAAAGAGACAGGATGATGATGATCCGGATGATGATATCCAGCAAATGGACCGTATTGAAGAGGATGTGGAAGGTGAAGAAGAAGAGGAACAAGTACGTAAAAATGTCAACAACAACAAAAACAACAATAATAATAACAATAACAACAGCAATAATAGCACAATCAAAATCCCTAATGCCAATTACATCGCAAATATAGATGTTGGTGTTTCTAGATTACAAGATGTTAAAACTGATGCAACTACAAAGTCAACAGAATCAGCATCAAGAACAACAACCAATAATGGTAAGATAACAAAAGGTGGACCTTCAAGTCGTCGTGCGGCACAGAATAGAGCAGCGCAAAGGGCTTTCCGTGAGAGACGTAAACAGAAAATGGAAGAATTAGAACGTGTTAATGTTCTTTACAAAGATGCACTTCAACAATTAGAAGTCCTTAGAGCTGAAAATTTGCGTCTAATGAAACGTTTAGCTGAATAATATGTAATATTGACAATTGTTTAATTTTGTATGAGTTTACCGATGTTTGCATCCCCGATACAAACCAGCCAACATCTAGTGTCAAGTTACAAAACGCAACTTGACGGTGACATTAACTTTATTGAGAATGTACCGTAGAACGGGTGAACAGGCCACACTTGAAGAATAAGGTAGTGCATGCGTGATCTGTTATCCCCGGGGTAAGTAAAGCAATACTGTTCTCTGCACAGAGACACATTCCATGCCAGGTGGCACTACCGCAAGGGCGGCCTGGACGAAACTTAAGATAGTGCATGCAGAAATAAGAGAAGAAAAGAGAAAAGTACTAGCTAGTGGATCAAAGTGTTATTAAAAAGTAGTGAAAATTTTCTGGCTTACGAAATATTAAGCAACGGTTCTCGGGTGAACGTTGATATTATATAGTGGAACTAAGCCCGCAAAAGCCGTTAATTGGTTATTAAACACATACACAAACACATACATTGACTATTCACAACATCTAAAGGCTTAATATAAAAGTTTTTCTTATGAATAATCATTGATACACATGAATGTAAGCAGCTGTTTAAGGGTACTATTTATCAAATTGACAGGCTTAGATTTGACCGCGTAGTAATGGCAGTTTCCCCGAAATGGAAACCATAATGTCACCTTATATCAGCGATTTACACGAGACAACCTCATTTACTGATATAAGTACTGTACAGTATATTGGAAATCTCAAATCAAATGAAACTATCTTCTTTACTTAAACACCTTTCACCTATGGCTAGTCACGACGAGTCCCCACCAACAGATGATATTGCAAATTTATCACTCACAGATAAACATAAAGTGGTTATCCCTGGAAATGAAAAATCTGTAGAACATAAAGATAAGATTGATAATGCGAACGGAATAAATAGTAATGGTAATGTTAATTATAAAGATGATATTGACAATAATAATGATCATGACTATGATGATGATAGTGGTTCCGAAAGTGCATCGCTTAGTTCCGTGTCACATTCTTCTGACAATGATGAAGAGTCTCAGTTTACCAATGATAATGATAACGATTCAGAGTTAGAAACAGGCTCACATTCATTTAATGAAAAAGTAGATACTGCTATATTTGACTCGGAAGAGTACGCTAGTTCTCTGTTTGGTTTTCAATTACCGTTCAGTGGTGCAACTGATTTCATCGATGATATAAATTTATTTAAAAACAAAAAATTCCTACATAAACATTTTCATAAGGAAGAACCACCAAAACTGTTAAGAAAATTTAACCAGTTTACGAAAGTATTGAAATCTAACAACAAAGTTGTTCTGCCCAAACCAATCCCTGCAAAGAGACCATATAATGCCAAATCTCCTTATCCACCAAAGGGTACCCGTGTATACTGGGATGATATATCGAATGTTAGTATTGGTAGGGAATTAGAAATTAGAGAAGATGCTAAATTGAGATTAGAAAGACAAGAATCATTAGATACGCAAATTGAAGCTGTCGTTTATAAAGATATTTCACATTTAGATGATGGTAAACTTAAGGCATTAGGTAAATCATTATTACCAGAAAAACCTATCAAAACCCTCAATACTACTTTTTCTGCAATTAAACTGAAGAGAGATGCTACACCAAGTGGTCTTAGATCAATATCAGAGACAGCAGTTGATTCAAATACTGAATTTGTGCCACCAGCGAAACCACTTAATGAACCTAGTGGACTTACAGGTGCTGTTACATCTTCAGATCAGATGATTTCAGCAGCTGAAGCAGCAGTTGTTGATAAAATGCCAGCAATGGAATCAAATGGTTCATTTAGTGATTTGAAATTAAGTGCAAGTAAAATGCTTACGAGTGCATCTAATTATTCAACAAATCTTTTCAGTAGAGAACTTGACGTTTTCGATAAATTAGAAGGTGATGTTATAGTTCTTGGTGGATATCGTGGATCAACTTTACGTAGTGTAAAATCAAAGAGGAGATTATGGATTCCAAATATTAGTGATGGTGTTGGTATAGTCAAAAAGAATAGTTTAAAACTAGGACCAAGTGATGAAGATGAATTAAGGGAACTCAATGCTAAACAATATGTTCTCAATAGGAAGCACAATTCAAAATATCGTATTAATAAGGCAAATAGACCAAAAGTTTACCCTGATGGTATGTTAACTCATATTGGACCAGTTGATATATCACGTAAATTACTTAAAAGGTTAAATTCTAATCCAAAAGTTGTTGCTCGTGATTGGGGTTATGATTGGAGATTATCAATTCATCATTTATCACGTCAATTACATGAATATATTAAGAGTATTGTTGAACAACAAAAGGAGAAAAAAGGTGTTTATATAATTGCACATTCAATGGGTGGTATTGTATCACATGGTGCAATGGTACTTGATCCATCACTTGTACGTGGTATAGTCTATGCTGGTACACCAATGCCATGTTCAAATATTCTTGGGCCATTAAGATTTACTGATGCCATACTTTTCAATAAAGATTTATTATCACTTGAAAGTAATTTTTTTATGAGATCAAGTTTTATATTTTTACCACCAAGTTGGAATGGTGATAATGGTATGTGTCTATTCAGGGATTTAAAAGATGGTCGTAAATATCATATTGATTTTTTTAATCCTATTAATTGGATAATTTACAATTTAAATCCATTAGTTTCATTAATTAGGTTACAAAGTGATTTTAAAAGTGGTGCTATTAAATTTTCAAAACTTGAACCTGAGGTTCGTAAAGAACTTGAATCTGTCCTTTACACAAAAGTGGATCCAGAAACTCATGAAATTGTTAGTGAAGAAATCAATAGACTTTCTAAACCTGTTACCCCCTTTGTTGATTCTTACATGTACTTACGTCGCACATTACAACGTACAAAGGCATTCCTTCAAACATTAGAGAGAAAGGACGATGTTAAATACCCACCAATGGCACAAATTTACTCTAATGGTGTCCCATCAGTGAAATATTCACTGGTTAATGGTGAAGAATCAATCAAACGTGGTGAATATTACAGGTTTTTCTATGGTCCTGGTGATGGAGTTTTATATCAAGGATGGGCATTCCCAAGAGTACGTGGACGTCATGATCCAACAAAACCAGTGAAATACGGATATGATGAGAAATATGCGTTTGATCTATGTGGAAGGTTCCATGGATCATGTGCTCATATCGCACTATTAGCTGATGTTAAACTTGTTGGTAAAGCACTTGAAGCGTTGCTTGAAGAGGAAGAACGTCGGAAAAATCAATCAGCAGTGTAAGTGAGACAAATCCAAAGACTGCATGAATGGCATTGTAATTGTAAATTATGTATATTTGATGTTGATTGTTGTGTACCTAAATCAAGATTAGATTCAGTTACTGAGAAGCCATGTGGAGTTGTACAACGTGGACAATCGAGGGTAAATGTTTGATCTTTGTCATCATATGTGAAATCATCAAGATCGTAAGTGTCTATACCATCAATATCTACAAATCCTGAACGTACATTAAAAGTGTGTAATGCTTTATCGTAAGTTTCACGGTTATTTATAAGTGTATTGTAAGCTGATTTTATTAAAGTTACTGGTGTAGTTGATAGACCGTTTGATTTATCAGGGTGGTTAAGTAAGAGTAATCTTCTATATGCTCGTTTTATATCATCCGTTGTAGCTTCATTAGTTACCTCAAGTATATCGTAATATGATTTATGGTTTGGTTCGAGATTCATTGGTTGTGTTGGTATAGGGGGGAAGTTTCACGAGAGATCGAGATCTGAATTTTTAATTTTGTTGATGATCAATGTGTTGATCTGAAAAATTTAATGCGTGCATGAGGATTAAAATTTTTTCCAGTTGTGGAGTTGAAAGAGTAGAGGTTCCTATAAGGACAGTATCGGTATGGGCAATAGTGTTGATGTTAAAGTAAGTAATGGAGATGCAATTGTTGCATCTTTTAAAAATGCAGGTGAAGTTCGTGATGTTGGATTGAATGTTTATGAAGGTAAAAAGAATGGAGCAATTGTACATGGAGAGAGTTTAGATGGTACATTACAATATGATGGTGAAGAACTTGATGAATCACAATATGTTATTGGAATTTATGATGGTAAACAAAGTGAAATTAAATTAATTCCAACTAAATTTTTCAGTGGACGTGTTAAATCTAATACAATGTTAATAAATGATGCAAAATTAAGTAAGAAATTAAAACGTACTGTTGTTGAAGGTACATTTGCTGAACGTCGTAATGCATTAGGTGAAGAATTTGGTACAAAGAAGGCTAAGAAGGCAATTAGTGAAGCAGCACGTAATAGAATTGATGCAGGACTTTTAGAAGATTCACAAGTTGATATAATTGATGGTATTAGGGAAACAACTAAGAGTATGCCAAATAGGGAAGAAATGGCAAAACTTGTTGAATTAGAGAATAAAGTTATTCCAAAATGTTACCCTGAAGCAACAAATGTTGAAGATATTTATCCAATTAATGAGATTGTTTTCGATGAAATACTTGAAATTTTCCCAATTGATATTATTATTAATAATGAAGGTGAATTAATTGATAAGATTAAATTATTACCATTTGTACCAAATATTGAACGTGGTGATAATCAATTAAAGAATGGAATTTTTGGTAAGATTATGGAGAAACTTGTTGAATCTACATCAAGTAATGTTAATGAAGATGTTAAATATCAATTACGTTTACTTTCATTTACATCGATGTTAGTTGGACTTTATTTTAATCGTCGATTAAGTAAAAAAGAAAAATTAATTGATAATTTTAATAATTTACCACCATTAAAAGCAATTAATTATATGTTAAATTATTTTGGTAATTCTAAATTTAAAAAGATCAATTATGATAGGGATGTTAAATTTTATACTATTGGACCAAAAGAGGAAGATAGATTATTATGTCATATAATTGTTTTAATTTTAACATTATGTGAATTTAGAATTGATTTAAATTTAATTGCAAATGAATTAAATTTAAAACCATCAAGATTAATTGCATTAGTACGTACATTAGGTTGTTCAATTATGATTGCTAATAAAAGTGATGGTAAGGATAAAAGTGGGAATAAAATGGCAGTTTTAAGAGTACCATTTAAAGTTCCAGATTTAGTTAGAAGGTTTAAAAGGTAATGTAGATTGTGAAAGAATTAGCTAATATTATTTAATTACAATAAAGATTTTTATAAAAAATATATACGTTAGAAATAAGAATTAAATTTGGGTCGTTAAAAGGTGGTGATGGGGGGTAGAGGACTAGAGGGAGGGATGTAGTTGGTCATGCCTTTAATCTATCCTTGATTGCGAAAACGCACATAATCCAAGCCATAATCAGTGCAACTATACCAACACTTACATTCATTGTAAACATTGGAGTTAAACCTCTATAAGCTAAAGCTTCAATTACTTGATCAGTTGATTCCATAAATATTAAACCACCAGATAATAAACAAAATGAAGTTATTAATTCAGTTAAAGGTTTAGTTGGTTTAGTTGAACGGAAAGGTGGGTAAGACATTAAAATAAAAGTTAATAAACGGAAGAAAGTACCGTAAGTTAATAAAGACCCCCATTGAACATGAATTTCTGTTGAAAGTTGAGAAGCTTGAGCATGTTTCGACATTAATAAACCTGTCCAAAAGATTGTAAAGATTGGGAAAGGATTTGGAGAGAAACCAGGAGTTATTAAATCAGGAGATGATGAACAAGAAGAAGAAGAAGAAGAAGAAGAATCATCTGATTTTGCATTGTAAAGTGATTTTTTCCAAGATGCAAGTTTAAATTCGACAAGTAAACCACAAATACCAGCACCTAAATACATGAAAGCAATTGAAACATGTTGAAGATCTTTTGCAGTCCAAGCACCACCTGGACTTGCTAAATGTTCAAGGAAAACATTAGTTGAACCATAAATAAAAATTAATAATGATTCCATGAATTCAAAGGAAAATATAAGACCATTATTTGGAATAAATCTATGTAATTTAATGAATAAAGAATTTGAGATTTGAGAATTTTGATTAAGAGTGATTGAAGTTTGATTCCAAGCACCACCAATTTGTTCAAAGCAACCACAATATCTAGCTAAAGATAATACACCAATTAAGAAGAAGATTCCACCTTTAATCCAATGAGCTAATAAATTGAAAATTCTTTTATCCATACCAAATAAATTTAAATCAGCAAGCATTGTTGGGAATAAGATTGTAAAATAAAAGAATAAACCCCAAAGTGAAGCATTATGAAAGAATGTAATTAATGGAGATAAAATTGATAAACGATTTGACCATTTAAATGAAATAGAAGTTAAATTATTTGATTGAAATAAATTAAAATCTGATATTGAATCATGATCATTTTCATATAAAGTTGAAGGAGAAGAAGGAGTTTCAAAATCATTATCTAATTCTATTTCATCATCAATTGATTTTAATGAATTATAGGCGGAGTTAGGGGATAAGAAATAATTTTTCAAGAAATGAATTGATTGGAAAGCAATGTTTAGTAATGTGAAAATTGCCAAGCCGAGTATCATTTTTGAATAAGCCATATTAGGGTAAAGAACAGGGACATTATTGATAAAATTAGCATAAGCAATACAAGAAATGATGGATATAATTGATTGAATGTATAAAGCAGGTAAGAAACGTTTTGAATTGACATTATTAAGTACCATTACTATTGGATAAAGGAAAATTCCAGATAATATTAAAGTTATTAAATGGAAATGTAATGAGAAAGCATGTGGAGTTTGTAAAGTAAAATAAGTTGTAGTATTATAGGCATCCCAATAAAGTTTCTGGTTTGGAGTTAAATCAGTTTGTAAAATAGGAGCACCATGATGATGCATTGGCCATGGTTGTGGAGTTGGTGTTGCAGAGTTATCCATTTAGATGGTTAATAAGAGTAGAAGAAAAGAATTAAAGATGTAAATGGAAATGTAATTAAGAGATAAAGATAGAGATAAATATAAAGATAAAGATAAAGAGAATAGTATTGGGTGTTATATATTGATGGTATTAGTCAGACCAGTCTGAGACATGCAGTTAAGCAATTGGGAATGAGGATATGTCAGACGTAAGTAGAGGTGTTGTATGCCATTAAGGCTGTAAAGGGAATAAATTGGGTACATCAGACAGAATTTGACGAGCCGCATGGAAGCGAATGGAAATTCAGCAGTCGGGAGAAGTAAATAAGAGTCTCAGTGTGTCGGAGGTGAAGTGGTCCGAGGGAATTTTCGTGGGGGCGAGGGG
>JAJMSP010000148.1:0-173032 GCA_030558495.1 Pichia insulana
ACGGTAGTACGTAACTCCGATACCTCAACAGCATTGACACTCTGTCACCAAGGCTACCGCGCTATGTGCTCCGACAGAGACAACTTCAACACTTCTGAACACGACGGAATCCCATGTCTGTTCCAACCTCACGCACGTGATAGAGGAGGCTCAGCTAGGACGGCAAGCTTCCACGACGACCTGCGTCTACTTCTTTACAGAAAATAAAATTTATCGATTTTTAATATCATCAAATAACAATTTTAAAACGCCCCCCCCCCCCCCCCCACTACATTAACTGCGACATTGAAGAGTTAGTTTCTAACTCTTACTGGCCAGCAGTTTATCATCAATTTCAGTTCGAGAACACATTGAACACATTGAACACGAACTGAGATAATCAGGCAAAAGTCTGCCATCAGCTATTAGTTAGCTCTTCGGGAACTTTTGGTTCCTATTTAGGTTACCTAATTCTACACCAGGATGAAGCGTATGTATACAAAATGAATGGAAAATGTCATACCACTGCTAAGACGGTGAACTATGTATTTATTTAACACGATTGTATACTAAAAATTCAACCAGGAAAAAAAAAGTCTATAAATTGACAAACAAAATATCTAGATAGTCTTTATAGATGAATATAAAACATTCAAGCTGTAAAAAAAGAAAAAAAAGCTGTAAAAAAAAAAGCATTAGGTTAAGTTTCGGGGAATTAGGTGCATGAAGATGTTCCGCCTCCTGTCTTCTGTTAGGGTGAACAATGAATCTATTTAACACGATTGTAGATCATAAACTCAACCAGGAAAAAAAGTAAACATGATGTTTATATTTAACACAATTATATAGAATTTAAATCCATCCAGAAAATGTTTTGGGCCTACTTTTTTAAAGGCGATTTAACAATAACTGTAAGTCCAAAAGAATGTTCGGGAAGGTATTGACTGTTTGAAACACATGGCATAATTAGTTTATTAGTAAGCTACTGATACTAAGCAAGAATAATTATAGTGAAGGTTTTCACTCTTTCTCATTTTATGTTTGATTTAGTTCTCGTTATAGATCAACAGCAACTTTCATACTGATCTTCGATTTACTATCAGTTCAAGTTTGAACACAATATGGGTAGTATTAATGGAACACCACAAAACAGTAGCAGGAAAAACATTTACACTTCAAAGGTTGAATTTTTAACATTTCTCACTGAAGAATTTGATATGATTACGAGTTGACAGTAATGTTTCATACTGTTGCCTTAGATGGTGACTAAAATTTCAAACCTCTTTGATTGTAAAATGATGATTCTACCAGAAGGAAAGACATTAAAAAATCAACTTTATAACGCACAGTGATGAACAGCTTGTTTAGAGCATCAGACAAAAACCTCTGTCTTTTGGACTCGTAAACACTTCTTTATTTTAAATTCCAAATTCAACTCCTTGTAAAAACTGGCTACCCAATGATTCGCTTTACAACTCACAATAGCTGTGTCACGAAAGAGTTGTACAAAAATTCTCATTTGACAGTTGACTTTACAGATCCATGTAAAACATTCATAAGAAAACCTAGTTTTTGCTTTGTTTTTATAACCTCAGTCACCTGACAGAATCTTAACAACTTCAATTTAAATATCCTGAATGGAAAGAAAGGAATTTAAACCAGAAGAGCCTCTATTTTTCTCATGCTTTGTATTGCAAATGTATAATAACATGTAGTTTAAGCACTGTTCCTCATTTTTTTGGGTTAGATATTTAAATCAACTCCATTTTCCACGCGTTTTGTTTCAATAGTGAAACCGACAGTTTTTTTAGAGATATTATATAGCTATCTTCTGTCCCATTTTAAGTATTGATTTTGTCCATCTATGAAAAGAACTGAATAACTTACAAAAGAAGAAAGGAATAAATAATAGTAAGGAAAATAATATTTGATGTAAAATTTGACTTATGTTGCATTTATATTAAGAATATTCATTAGCAAACTACAATTGAAACAGATATTGCAACAGACCATCTTTTTGAATAAATCAATACCACTCTAAATCTGATACTAATAAATTACATGTTGTAGTTTAAACATTTTTCAATTAATTTTTACATTTACTGGAGTTTTTACCTACTCGAAAGACATAATTACAAGCTCAATCACTTAAATATGAGTGATAAATATCTATTTATATACTTTAAGGGTATATTTGTCATACACTAGATGTTGTGGTAGTCACTTTCAAGCCACTACAACATCTTTTTACAAGGTTCAAGATACAATTGACACAATACACACTTATTTATGCAGCGGAGCAAAAACACAAAAATCTAAAGATCAAGTATTAATCCGAAGGTTCTCAGCTACATCATGTAGTCTACCAAATCAAATAGCTTGCTTTACTATGAATGAAAAAAGTGGTTGATTTCCTCATAGGGAATCAGCTTACATCTACTTGAGTTTAAATTAAAGTGCTGCTTCAATGTATTAAACTGTGAAGCCTCAAGCTTTTTGACAACCTTATATAAGTTGATGTTTGAAAATTTACGTTTCAGTAATCTGGACTTATTATTTAATTGTAAACAGCACTCTATTTTTTCAGTTGACTCTTTCTTTCAACAAAAGCCAGAACAACACTTATTACCTAGATTGGAGCATCTGGTTAAATTGGAAGCATATATTGTGTCACCGTATTGCTTAGCTGTAGATCAGCTTTTTTCAATCACTGTGCTATCTCATCAGCGCATGCCTACCCAATACAGTAATTGAAAACTTTTTATTTTCCAACCAGGACTCCCATAAAAGCCAACAATTATGTAATTTCCACAAACGTAGCTCACAATCAGGCACATTCTGATTACGTAACTCTTTTAATTTGAAAAAAAAATAGTGGTATTTTCGCTAACAAATTTGTTAACTAAAGTTTAACGTTCATTTCCTAACAACTTGTTTTCTGTAAAACTGGAATTGCGCGATTCAAAGTCGTTTCGTCATGGTAGCCTCAGGCCTGTTTTTGTATGGTAAAAAGCACTTTGCTACTAACAACACGTTTTCCGTTCACGTTTTACAAGCTAAAAGTGATTTACAGAGAATAACTTGTTTTTGACTTTGACTACAAAGAGTGACAGTTGAGAGAGGTCTGACACGCCAGTTTTATTTGAAATTGGGTATATTATCACCACCAAACGCGTTTTCCATTGTGTTTTTCTCATAGTTAACGTCAACTAACCGAAAAAATGGGAGTCACTGTCTTTTTGTGGGGGCGCGCTAGTAACAAAAGATGCCTTTACACGGTGAGCTTGATTTAGGAGATCTTTCGACTCATTGAACAACGTACTGACTAGCCTTCATACTTTTTCTGCATTTGGTTTTCTTGTTACCTGTTTTAGCTGTTGCATTCTGCAAGTAGCTTCAATGGACCAGGGTCAATAGTAAGAACAGTAGTAAACTTGAACGAAATTCATCACTGCTTTTGTAATACCTGATAAAATTACTTCCCTGTTGATATTAAAAACTATAGTCATCAATGTAAACCTGATACCAAATCGCTTTTGCAACTTTGATGTTTAAGACCCCCCTAAACTTTAGCCTCAGTATTGTCGAATTCAACAGATGTCCAATGTCAAATTTTCATCATCAAGTCAGGCATGTTACCGCAGTATTGTCTTCAATACTTATATTTTCAGTCCGTGAAAAGAGACCAAAAATTATCGACCTAACCCGTTGCGTAAATGATTTGAATGACCGATAACATTTTAGTTTCCCCGATTATCATAGTCGGTAGACTTAAGATAGTGGGTAGCCATTTATAGATTCCCAAAAGATGAGAGGTCCAAAGTTTGCTTTCAGTTTTGTAATTCATATAAACGACAAGAGTCTTAGGTATTTTTAGATACTAACATTTAAATTAGTTTTTTACTGAGTTAAACAATCACTATCAAACAACGTCAGATAGAGAGGTAGCGATGAGGACTTATCCATTTATTGAAGAGCAAGACTTTATTACACGATTCCTATTTTAAATCAAAATATTTTTTTTTATGTTTGCAAAGTTGACAGGTACAAATGTGGATCACTTGTCAGATCAATACTGCAAATACGAAACTTCATAAAACATAAGCTTTTTGGCGTTTCATATAAACATCAGCGGTGCTAATTGCTAACTTATTGTTATAAGTAGTTGTGCTATGTCTGATTATATACAACAAAAATACAGACATTCAACCCCATACACCTCAACTTCAAAGATGATCTTATAGCGACGTAACGATTGCAAACTCTTCTGGCTTGCTTGAATTTTCATATTGTTTTATTGATTGCTTCCCTATCAGTAAAACAAACTCTCATCTTTAACCGGTGGTTTCAACTGATATTTAAAAGTGTAGTTTCATTAATAGATATTCATTAATAGATCAGATGCAGGCACAAGCATTGCACACACTATAGTTTGCTTTGGATTCTACATGTGATACAAACTCTATGGCACAACGTTAACAATATCACGTGACCTATTACTCTATCTCGGATTCATATCTTTTTGACGTAGCTCATTGAAGATGAAAACGTAATTTTAGGTTGCTTAGTTGTTAGCATCAAAGCAGCTTTTGAATGAATAACTACAACAACAACAATAATAATCTACGAAATGAGCTTGACTCCACGTCACAGTCTTTGGAGAGGGGTTCATTGTCACCAACAGTACAACAATCTCCAGTATCGATATCAGTGACTAATTCAGAGCTGAATTCGAACACTGCTACTCCAGCACTTTCAGATATACCTACAATGCCGATAATGGAGGATTCAAAAGTTAGTGAAAATACACCCCACTTTTCCAATTCAAACGTTCATGGAACAAACACAGCAACTGAACCGGGTTCATTTGTTCCTAATAGTGAAATAATGGACGTTGATCATGAAGAATCTGTCGAGAAATCAACTACAACCAAAAATGAGGATCTAGATCAGTCACGCCTGCAAATCCTCAAAGAAATTGACGAAAAGCTAGACTCAATGGAAGATACTAGACTTGAGATGGTACCTTTATTATTAGATATCGTTGAACAGGTTAAAACTGGTGAAATATCCATCAAAGACGTTGATAATGTATGTGGCAGGATACGATTGAGACTCAATAGGTTGAGAGAAGATCGCAGTGTCGTCAAACTAGAACTCGAAAATATAAATAGTCAATTTCGTTGTAGCGTGGACCAAAATGAGTCTACAAAACAACGCATAGCTATTAAGGAAAAATGTATTTCCCACATAATCAATTCTATAGATTCATACAAAAAGAACAAATCAAACCCACTTTAAACACTAATCTTTGTTCAACCTCTTAACTTTGATTTGCTTTGATCTTGCCATATGTATCTTGAACCTCCGTGCACCGTATAGATGTAACTTTTTCGCTCCGCTTTTTTCGTCGAAATAAAATACGCAATTTCATAATTGGCCTTTGGAAGTGAAAAGCCTAACTGTGTAAGGTTACTTCAAAGGCTACATCGTTCCAGAAACACAATGGCAGCTAATCTCGGTGATATCAAAAACTTATCCCCTTTGCAGGGTGTTTATCCAGTTGCCCCACTTGCTGGTGAACCAGGTTTCTGGTCAACTAACCCAGTTACTAAATTTTTGTCATCTGTATCTCAAACCATCACCGAACACAGAAACTCTCTAGATTTAGTTAACCCTGGTATCATGGAAAATATTAACAAAGAAGTATCTAAGGATGTTTTTTTGTCACTTTATCAATTCACTGGTTTAAAAGCAGACATTAACAAAACTTTTGCTATGAACCCAGTATTTCAAATTGCACACAGTTTTGCCATTGGTAGTAAATTACCTTCATACTCTTTTACTTCAATCATTGCTAACGACCAAGCTTTAGTTCAAGGTACTATTGATAACGAATTTTCTCTTACAGGTAGATTAAACTACTCATGGGATAAACATATTGTGTCTAAGGTTTCATTACAACTTGCTGAAGGTCAACCACCAATGTGTCAATTAGAGCATGAATACAATGCTAACGACTTCTCTTTAACATTGAAGGCACTCAATCCAGATTTTACTGGTCCAAAGTACAATGGTTTACTCATTGGTTCATTGATGCAATCTATTACTTCAAAATTATCTCTTGGTATGGAGACCGTTTACAATGCAATGGATCCAAATGGCCCAGCACAAGCTGCAATTTCTCTTGCAGGAAGATATAATGCTGGTGACTGGATTGCTTCCGCACAGTTACAAGCTCAAGGTGCTATTGTTGCATCATTCTGGAGAAAAGTTGCTCCAAATCTTGAAGCAGGTTTAGAAACTACAATTCAAGCATCTCAACAACCCGTTATGTCTGAATCTATGATGATGCCAGTCATCCAAACCACAGTTGAAGCGAATACCGTTTTAGGTGCTAAATATGAATTTAGACAATCCATTTACAGAGGTCAACTTGAAACAAATGGTGATGTTTCATTTATGCTTGAACACAGAGTATTACCTACTATTGGTTTAGTTTTTAATGGTTCTGTCAACCAATTTAAGAATACCTCCAAATTGGGTTGTGGTATTCAAATTGAAACTGCAGGTAACGAAGAAATCATGATGATGCAAAATGGTATGATTGACCAAAATGGTAATCCAATTCAAGGTGTACCACAAGCATAATTCATAGATTTGTAAATTTATTATAAAAGCTCGTGAATAAACTTTTTACTGTGTACATAGTCTGTCTCTATCTATTAAACTATACTAAAGATTTCTTAAATTGTAAAATCGAAAATATTGCAACAGAAAGCTAAATCGCCTGTCAAGTCACGTGTCTTACGTTTTGATCGACAGCCTGTGTACATTATTTCGAGACTGAACAGGTTTCGTCATCAGTTCTGTCAACAAGAGCCATATTCTTTGGAACACTGAATAGCTTCTCTTTCAGCTGGATTGCAATAATGTCCGAAACAGCGAGCAGTTCTGCTTCAAGTAAAGCTTCAGAGACCCTGTCCATAAAAATGCATGACATACCGACCGAATTGTTGGAACGCTTACTAGCTGATTTTGTTCAGCAAATCAATACAGTATACAGAAAAAGGCAAGGTGATATAGTGATCAAGGATATTGATCAAAGTATAGATTCTAGGAGTAAAGACTCACGAAAAAGAACATTAGCAGAAATATCACGAATAGAAACAAATACTGATTTTGAAGACATCATGAAAAAACGATTAGAATTTTCTGATAAAGAGCTTGAGAAATATGGAATACCACCTACTTTAGTGAAAGATACTCCAATTGAAAAACCAACAAATACAGATGAACCAATTGCAGATGTTTTGGATACGTCGATACTAGAAATTATAATACAAAGTATAAAAAGTAAATTTCCAGATGATGATATAGTAAATGTTGAAAGGAGTGCCATTTCATTAATGCAAAGATTCGTCAATTTACACTTATTGAATCTTTCTAAAAGGTTACAAAGATTAATGGAAATTCAAAGGAGAAGATTGCCGAATAGAGATGATCTCGCTTTACTACATAGGGAAGGCATATTTGACAAATCTGGAATTCATGATATGTACGATTTGAGTAAATCCTGGCTTGACCAAGGTAATAAAAAGAAGGCACAATTACTTAGAAGCAAAGCCGAATCAGCATTGAACTCTTTCAATATACCTGGCCCTATCGACAGTGTTTTTCTACAAAATGATGAATGGTGGGTCGATAATGTTGTGAATAGAAAGAAACGCAAGTACTATATACCCGAGTGGATGCCCTCTTTACCTCCAGACTATACATATAAGGCAACCCCTAAGTTTAATGATAGAATTACTGACCCCATCGTTTTAAGAGACAAACTTGTTAACGAAGGAAGGACAGCAGAAATAGCTTTAGACCACATAATCGCAAGAAAACCACAAGATCTTGACAGATTAGTTCATGAAGCTGAAGATATACCGGGTGATGACAATTGTGAAACTCTAAGCTTTTCTGTAAATGACAAAATGACTTCCATTGAAGACCTTACATCTCCAAACATTGGCGATTCTCAAAAAGTAGAAACCCAAAATATGGAAGCTACAAAATCAAGTAATAAAGTGACAGATCTAGTTGAGTATGCAAGGAAGAGGATGCAGATTTTGGATGAGCGTCGCAGAAAAGAAGAGGAACGTGTTGCCTCGAGAGTGAATTCCGAGGAAAGCAATTTTGGTAGAACTTTTGGTTTCTATTCTAAACTTAGGAGGCTACCTGACAGTATCAATGAGGAGCTTGAAAACTTTCGCAAGAAAAAATTACAGGAACTCATACGAAATATACGCAAGCAAGAAAAATTTAATAACAAATGGTTTGAAGAGCAAGAACTTTTACGTAAAAAAATTGCCGAAGAAAAAAGCAAATATGCTGAGGCCAACGAAATTGAATTAGGAACTGGAGTTTTGAATGATGAAAACAATTTGGCTTTTGTCAATGGTGACGAAGAAGTTGATTTTGATGTAGAATTCAGTGATATGGATGACTTCACCGATAGTGCAATAAAGCCTACAGAAACCAATTTAAACGAGCCCTTAAAAACTGTTAATGATAATGATAATCCAACAGAGTCTCCTATTGCACTTCTCTCAGAAAAGGAGGCGATTGAGATAGCAACCGTCAATGTTCCAGGTAAACGGCCATATGTAAAACTCAATCCAGAGGCTGTAAATGAGGTTTCAGAGGCACCAACTTCAACGACTGACATTACACCTGTTGACCTTCAAGTCTCTGGAATAGAAGAGGAGGCTAATATAGATTTGGATATGTTTGAAGAGGCTTAACCTTTCCAAACCTCGTAAATGTGTTCTAAACATTTGTACAGTATAGATTGATCTGTAAAGATCAAGAGTACCTGCAGATCACGTGACGGTTTTTTTGAAATTAGATTCACTCGATGCGGAAGTTATATTAGCTATTGGAACACGAATTTATGTGTGTATTTGTTTCAGTATTTCGTGGTATTTCAGAGAGATAAAGGATATCTTCATCTTGCGATCCTACCAAAATGTCAGATATAGAAGCCACAAAAGTTTTTCTCCCCAAGAGCTTGATATTTCCAATTACTATTATCAAGATTCACGTTAAACAGGATCAAAATATCAAAAAATATGATCCCATATTAACTTACAAGTACTACGATTACGAACCGATACCTATTAGTGAACAGGATGAAGATCAAACAGATGAAGCAGAAAGACCTTTGAAACAAGTAGAAAATGTGGGCACCTATGAATCCAACGTGGATGGTTCAATTTCCAAGATCTTGATTAAGGTTGGTGATGTCATAAAGGATAATTCTCAATGCGTAATTGAGGTACTTGAGCCATGTGCACATCCAATTCAATATGGTGGATTATGTGCCGTATGTGGTAAATCTTTAGAGGATGAGGATGATGAAAAAAGAACACCGATTTCTATGACTCATGGTAGTACCAACTTAAAAGTTTCATCAAAAGAAGCAATTGATATTGAGAAGTCCTCCACTGATAGACTTTTGAAAACCAAGAAGTTGTCTTTAGTTGTGGATTTAGATCAAACTGTGATTCATGTTACCGTTGATCCCACTGTTGCAGAATGGATGTCTGACCCAACTAACCCAAACTACGACGCTGTGAAGGATGTCAAATCTTTCATACTTGAGGAACCACCATATGTTCCACCTGGATATAACGGGCCTAAACTTCCACATACTAAAAGATGGTATTACGTGAAACTTAGACCTGGTCTACATGAGTTCTTAGAGAAAATGAACGAAAGATACGAAATGCATATCTACACCATGGCCACTAGAGCATATGCTGAGAACATAGCTAAGATAATAGATCCAGATGGAATATATTTTGGAGATAGAATTTTATCTAGGGATGAGAGTGGCTCTTTGACTCAAAAATCCTTGAAACGGTTATTCCCAGTTGATACATCCATGGTGGTTATAATTGATGATAGAGGTGATGTATGGAATTGGTCTCCGCACTTGATTAAAGTTGTTCCTTATGATTTTTTCTTGGGAATTGGTGACATTAATTCTAGTTTTCTACCTAGGCAACAAACCATGCTGGGTCCATCCAAAAGAAGAAAATCTGTCAGCATTCTTGAGGAAACTGTTTTGAATGAGGAAATGAAAAATTTAGGCGATAAAGAAAATGAAAATGCCATTGAAAGTGATTCAGAAGATAGTATGGTGACATCGAATGATTCCGACCTACCAGAATTATCTGATGCTGTTTCTAACTCGACTTCCCCAGTTGATAGATTAGTTGAATTGAATGAGGCAGATGACGGAGGCCTGTTTGCAGTTCAAGAAATCGAGAGATCCACAACTCTAGAGCATCAAGCACATGACAGGCCACTAGCCAAATTACAGGAAAACTTAGATAAAATAATTGAAAAAGAGACAGAGGTGGCTAGTAGTGACTCTGAAAGCGCAAAAAGCTCTACTCGAGAATCTGATGGTCATGCCGAAATTAAAGAGACCCATAATCTACTATATGATGACGACAAAGAGTTGACATACTTAGGGCAAGCACTGGTTAGGATACATAATGAATATTACTTTGAAATCGAAAATTTGAAAGATAAAAACACCATTATCGACGTGAAAGATATCATGAACGAAATGAAATCAATAGTTTTCAAAGGTTGTGTCATACTACTATCGGGGATATTACCGTTAGGAACTAAGTTGCAGTTTGCAGACATTGTAATATGGGCACGATCTTTCGGTGCTACCTTTGTGGAAAACTATAGCACAAAAGTCACTCATGTTATATGTAAAAATGCTGGTACATTCAAAGTGCGCTTGGCCAAGAGTGTGGATCCAAATGTCAAAATTGTCAATCCTGATTGGTTGTTTGCTTGTATGTCTCTATGGGATAGAGTATCAGAAGAAGAGTATGAAATGAAAGTTGATCATCTTTTAAGCAAGTCGCAAGTAGACGATTTTCTTGAATTTCACGGTCAAAACAGTGGAGAATCATTGGATTGGAGTGAAATTGATGATGAGATCAAGGAATTTATGGGATCAGACTATGAGGATGGCGAAGAAGATGATGAAGAGGAAGAAGGGGAAGACAGTGATGATGATAATGAAGAAGAACAAAGATATGAAGAAAAAGAGGAAGCAGAGGAAGATGATTTGAAAAAAGTAAAAGGTATAGACGACACCAAAAGGATAGGGTCTACAGATAGTGGTCGAGAAAAGGTTGAGGATAATCCTTATCATTATAAGTCGGAAAAGAGATCGTTAAATGATGACGTAGCTCCTCCAAAACAAAAGAAGCAGAAGATAGATGATCAAAATAGCGACTCCGATGATGAATTTGAAAAAGATTTGCTTGAACATCTTGCTGATCTTGAGTAGATCAATAGGTGGTTTACGATGAAAAACATTTTGATAGCTGTGTATATTTTATGTATATATCTTCTTAATTACTTTGCTGATGTCCTATAAGAGAAAGATCAATGCTGATGTAAGCATACTTGAAAATTTTGACGAACTGCGGTTTGAATTTGCGCGCTCTAAACAACCAAACTACCAAGTCCTATCTCAAGGCAGATCTGTCATCTTCAATATTGTGTTCTCCTTGCAATCCGTAACCTTGTTACCTCAACAGTAGAATAGTTGCCGAGCTGAATTATTAATTAATGTCTGAAATTGAACCAACTGGTACATCCAACTTCTTAGTTGGTCTTGCTTATAAAGCTAATGATGCATGGTCACAGGTTGTGCAACTATTGAGGCGTTTGCCTGGTGGTGATATCATTATTGAATACATCAAATCATCACATAAAAATGATCCATGGAGAACAGTCTTGGAAATTTTATTAGCATTGTTTGCTATCAAGTACTTCTTAGCCTCCAGGTATTCTCAAGATGAAAGGGACAAAATGGTTCTTTCTGAGAAGGAGACCGATGAGCTAATAGAAGAGTGGATACCTGAACCTGTGGTAGTTGACGTTTCTGAAGAGGAGAAATGGCAATTACAGACCAATCCTCTTGTTGAGGGACCTGTTGCGAAAAGAATCAAGCTTCACAATAACAATACTGTCACTGATGATGTTATTAATTTTGCATCATATGATTTCCTAGGAATGAGTCTCGACAGAGAAGTTATTGAAAATTCAGTTAATGTAATTAAAGAGGTTGGTGTTGGTGCTTGTGGTCCACCCAACTTTTATGGTACACAAAGTGTGCATGTTAGATTTTGTGAAAATATTGCCGACTTTCTCGGTGCAGAAAGTTCAATTATTTATGGACAAGATCTAGCTACTCCAATTTCAGTTTTGCCATGTTTCTTGAAAAGAGGTGATATTGTTATTGTTGATGATGGTGTCAATGTTGCCTTACAAAAAGCTGCTTTGATTTCAAGATGCAATATCGAATGGTTTGAGCATAATAACTTAGATCATCTTGAAGAAATTTTAGAGTCGTTACAGGAGGAGTTAGCACAAGGACCATTAAACAGAAGGTTCATTGTTACCGAAGGATTGTTTGCTAATTTTGGAGATTCCCCAGACCTTCAAAGGTTGGTTGAAATCAAAAACAAATACAAATTTAGATTAATTTTGGATGAGTCATTCTCTATTGGTACTTTAGGTCCTAATGGAAGGGGTTTAGCAGAAGTTTACAACATACCCAGAAATGAAATTGAGATTACCATTGGTTCTATGGCTCGAGCATTGGGAACCAGTGGTGGTTTCTGTGTCGGTGATAAAGATATGATTTATCATCAAATTTTGACATCCAATGCATATGTTTTTTCAGCATCTTTACCACCATATGTTGCTGAAGCAGCTTCTACTGTTTTGAGAAAACTGACCGAAAATGAACAGGAGGGAAGAGAGAACCCTTATTTGAAATCACTTCATGAAAATAGTAAATACTTTTATCAGTTGTTTTCAAATTCCAATGAATTAAAGAAGTACATGACTGTAATCTCATCTGATTACTCACCATCCCTTCATTTGAGAATAAATAGTGATTTACGTGCATCACTGGGCTTACCAGAATACTATGGAGGCCCAGGCTCTAACATTGCTCGTGCTTTGAAATTGGGCAATGAAGTTGAATATTTTGATCCATACTATAATCTTGAATCGAAAAAGCTACAAGAAATTATTGATAAATGCGTTAAGAGCAAAGTACTCCCAACCAGAACTAAGAGGGTGTTGCACCACGAGCGTCTCACTGTTAATCCGGAATTGATTTTCCATGTCAGTGCTGTCCATACTAAGCAAGACCTTGATCATGCGTTCTCTGTGGCATCACGTGAAATTATTGCAGTATTGAAGAATTGGATCGCTTCTCGTCAGTAAATTACTAACTTACCCTATATTATATATTCTGTATTAGATTGTCATATTAAATAAAGTTTCCCTAATTAAAACATAGAAAACAAACAGATTCTTGAAGCATCGCTTAAACTTGCAGAGATTGGAAACTCGGTTTCTCTCGGGAAAAGAATCAAAACGACAATAAAATCGAATTTAAACTATGCGGAGACGCGTATGTTTCCTGATTGGGCAGTCGAATTATTGGCATCGAATTAATATATTTTTTCGTCCCACGCATAATCAGTTTAAAATTTTCTGTCAAAAGACGATAAGGGTTTACATTTATTAATTAGTCAGAGAAATTCGAGCAAAGGTCAGAGTTGTTAAATGTTTAAGTCAAATAGCTGAGCAGTCAATTAAAGATCTTCAAATACATCCTTCTTTCCCTAAAGTTAAATTTGTTATGGATAACTACGAACTATCTAGTGATAATTTTACATTAAGTGATAGATCTTCAACCCAGGGGTTAGATCGTATGAGTGACAATGATGATATTTCTTCTGAAAAAGATATGATATTGGTGACTTCTGAGAAGATGTTGGAATATCCGGAAGGTGGTAGGGACGCTTATATGACTCTTGTAAGTTCATTTCTTGGTCTAACAGGGGCGTTTGGTTTATGGAATACCACTGGTGCAATTGAATCTTACGTTGCATCACACATTTTGTTGAGTACTAGTGATATAGCAATATCCATGATTTTTGCTTTGTTTTCATTTATTTTGATGCTTGGTACAACAGTATCTGGTATAATTTTTGACAAGTATGGAGGTAAGACTTTGTGTTATGTTGGAACACTCATGACAACAACGGGTCTAATGGCTACGGCTAATTGTACAGAATTGTACCAATTTATTTTGGCCTTTGGTATTCTTACCGCAGCCGGTTGTTCACTAGTTACATCTCCATTTGTTACCAGTATAGGACATTACTTTAATAAAAAAAGGGGTATGGCATTATCTATCACCATGCCAGGTGCTTCTATTGGTGGTATTGTATGGCCACTAGTGTGCAGGTCTTTGTACGATAAAGTTGGATTTCAGTGGACAATAAGAACATTAGGGTTTTGCATTGGTTTCTTATTATTATGTGGTTCACTTCTTAACCATGATAGGCATGAAGAGATTAATCGCTTGAAAAAGCTGAATGAGGGAGATAAGGAAAACCCTACTCTCAGGGAGAAGATTGATGATCTGGTTGATTTTAAGTCTTTCAAGGATGTAACTTTCATGAGTCTTGCTTGTGCGTTGTTTTTAAACGAATTCTCTTTATTGATGGTTGCAACATACATACCTTCATATGGTTTAAGTAAGGGTTTCTCACAAAGTTCTTCTTTGCTTGCCCTCACGGTTTTCAATGCTGCTGGTGTTGGTGGAAGGATTATTCCTTGTTATTTGTCAGATAGGTATGGAAATTTCAACTGCATTTGCACAATGTCCATAATTGTTATGATTGCTGTATGGATTGTCTGGCTTCCATTTGGTGACCATATTGGTGCATATTTCACCTTTGCTGCTATTTTTGGCTTTGGTACAGCTGGTACTGTTTCATTAACTCCATTGTGTACTGCGGCTATCTCAAAACCGAAAGATTTTGGTAAGAGATATGGAACAGCATATTTTTGCGTTAGCTTTTGCAACTTGATTAGTTTGCCAGTAGGTATGGCATTAACAAAAACAGCAGCTGGGTATCAAGCTATGATTGCATTCACAGGTGCTACCTGCACATTGGCTACTTTGAGCTTTTTATATACCAGATATAGAGTTGGAGGAAAATCAATGGTTAGAGTATAAGTTGATTCATTTATAAATTTATTTATTTTGTTCAAAAGACCAATTAGTATTAAATTTTAATTGTGTAAACTTTATTTTCTATAAAGTACCTTCAAACACAATCGTTTTAGAGACGAGTTATGAATTGCCAAACATACCTGTTTGTTAATGAAAACAAAGTCAATGTTTCGAAAAAAAAATATCTGAAAAGCCTCCACACTAGGACTCGAACCTAGAATCTTCTGATCCGTAGTCAGACGCGATCACCATTACGCTATGTAGAGAACTATCAAGAATTTAAAATTTTAAATTGTGAAATAGTGCGCAAAATAAGGGTAAATTTGTAAGGAATATAGCTAGCGTGAGCCAAAAATTTTCGATAGTTCTCTACATAGCGTAATGGTGATCGCGTCTGACTACGGATCAGAAGATTCTAGGTTCGAGTCCTAGTGTGGAGGCTTTTCAGATTTTTTTTTGAAACATTAATTTTAGAAAACTTTACTAATCTATTGTTCAGCAAGTATTTAGCTAAGCTTTTATAAATTATTCCACTTTAGGCTGATATCTGAATTGTTAAGAAAGCAGGTTTTGTGCGGTTAGATAGGGACCAAAATTCATTCTTTGAGCAATTCAAGCATGTTCGAAGTGACAAATGAAGAAAACCTTACTGGCTAATTCAAAAAAGCACACACAAAGCTTTGTAAACTAGCATCTGTATATATTTTTTTAAACTGATTGTAACTCTCCAATAATCAAAGCATATTGTTTTGAAAGAAACTTTTAACACTATTAAAATTAGTTGACTCGATTTTCAATGAGTGAAAATAAGTTGCATGTACTCCTCTCTTTGAGTTTAATTTTACTAGGGGTTTTATATGTAGTATTCGGTATTGAAGAGAAATGATGTTTTTGTTTGTTCGTCCCGTTGGGAAACAGTATGAAATGCTTCCTGATACTATGATGGTTGCATTTTGTCTGGCATCCTAGGTGCATGCAAATATCAATTTTGGAGCCCTAGCCGCTAATTTTGTTTGAGTTGCACAGATTCAAAAAGATCTAATGGTATCCAAAGCAATTAAAAAGGTCCTGAAAATTTTGAACTGCATCATCTCCATTGAAAGGATCATGTTGATGCACGGTTGGTGCTAGGTTTGATATATAAATTGAAAGCCTCTAATCCAAATTGGCAGTTATTTTGCATAGCAATATACTCGATTCAATTTAATGATTAATATATAAGATCTAAAGGTTTTGTGTTTATGGGATTTAAACGGTTCCTAAAGAGCTGAGGTTATTCAACTGTAAAAACCACATGATGCTATTTTCTACTAATCTGGTAATTCAACATTAAGCAATTGTACAAATCTTATTCATAGCCTACAGGCTCTGTGATGGTATACCCTCTTTAAAAGAAGCAGATCCGTTTTTGAAAAACTATCTGATAGTCGCTGATGGTTTGCCATTGATATAGTCTGCTTGATTTGTCGTTTTTCTATAGTTTACTAGAGTATAATTTTATACGGTACTTACCGCTCTTTTCATGATTCAAATACTATTTTGCGCTCGTGCAAGATATATACATAACTCATAGTCTCGGCAGTGGTTCACATTCTTCATTCTTTTTAATTATACTTTTCCTCCTAAAATAATTTTATTTAACGTTGAAAAGAGCATAACTGTTCCTGTGAGAGATACTTAATAGTTGAAGGTTGCTTCTTTGTAATCAGGTGGTCAATATGCCGTTTTTGGTTTATTCAAATTTTAATTGGTGATGAACTGCAGGCAAATATATTCCTTCCAGGGTAATATTACAGCTTATGTAGGGGATTTGCTTTGATAATTCTGCCAGAGGGAAGAATTTTGCCGATGATATACTCACTAGAGGAAATTTGGTATGCCTTAGCAGTAAAAAAAAATGTTTGCTATGCTCTTCCTTGGAATTTCAAAACACTCATGGCGAATCAAAAGCTTTGTTCAGTAGGTCATTTCAATAGTTTATTTTGTTTGTTTTGCTATATACTCTACATATTTTTGAAGTCCAATAATTTTCTTTTCTTGGTAAAGTTAATATTATACACTCTTTCAAATCTAATAAAACATTAGTCACAGTCTGATGCAGTGGTTTTTTTGTGGAAGAGTTTTGAGTGTTGAACACTATGCGTTCTTTCTAGAGACTGTCTCAGTATATCATGCGCCATATTTATATGTATGATCTGTTACCCTATAAAAATTCTATCTAGTTCATTATTCTCAGATGTTATAAAACTTTTCATATGAGTATTCTAGATTTTGTAGATCAACTGGTTGAGCTACGCGTTTCATCTCAACATTAAGGGTTAATACCTTGATGGACAAATAGTCTTCATAAAAAAACAAGTTTTCTGGAAAGAGTTCAGGCTTAAGAGGAGCTCCAAACCCGTACTCACGCAAACCGCAACAGCGTTTTCTAGCTCCAATTATATTACCTTACCAAACGCAAGGAAAGTGTCGTACTAACCTTTACCCGCAGTGTCTGGAGGCTCAGCGGCATAAATTTGGTCTACAACATATAAACATTTCCCCTTTATTTCAAAGAAACTGGGCGTGTGGCGTAGTTGGTAGCGCGTTCGCCTTGCAAGCGAAAGGTCATCGGTTCGACTCCGGTCTCGTCCATTAATATTTTTTTCAATTTTTTTTAACTTTTAATTCGCCCAAGTATATCCAATAAGCTCTGTTCTTGATCTTAGTACCTTCCTTTTATTTTTAAATAGAACGTGATAAAGATGGGTAGTTCGGCTTCGAAACCTAGCAGGAAATTTGTGAAGACTTTGAAGGGGGAACAACTAAACAAATTGAAGAAAAACATTGGGAATGATCATCTTAAAAGTACTTTGAACAATACAGATAAGCCACATGTTTTTACAGAGAGGCCTCCGAATGAAATGGAACAGATGGGAGAAACTGATTTTTCCAGTGGTAAGAACACTCTTTTTGAAGAAGCAGTTTTAAAAGGTATGGTAAATGTTAAGGATACCAAAATTCAACAAAACTATGACCCAAATCATGAATCAGTTAGAGTTTTGAAGAATCGTTCAACAATTGAAAATCAATATAAAGGATTGTATGTGCCGAAGGATGCTGATCAGCCAAATATTCCTGCTCGATTTTTAAATGAACAAGAGAAGAAAGATTATCAAGACCCTGAAATACGGAAGCGTCGATTACAAAAGACAGGAATAAATTCGTGGGGATTAATAGAAGCAAAGTCTTTAACTGATTTGATAATTGACTATAAGGTTTTTGGTCATGATAATTTGGTACGAGAAGCGAAGAAGATTGATATAAATGAAGCTAATATTACAAGATTTAAAGCATTGATAGACAATGGGGTGTTAACATTGCCATCTCATAAAGTTATTCTCCAAGAGAACATTGATCCAGAAAGTCGGCAAGTAAAACAGAAACTTGTGACGGTTAAGGACGATTGGATCAATACGATCAAAGAGGATCTAAAGAAAGAAAAAATGAACAAGCATGAATCTAAACCAACATCTAAAAGAGATAGAGAGATTTTTGAACAATTCAAAATGTTAGAAAGTCTTGTGAGCAAATCACAAATTACTTCCAAACCAGTAGATGGTTTGACAGAAGAAACAGAAACGGTTTTAAATAGACCTAAGAAGAAATTAGTCAAAGAAGTTACAAAAATGTTGTAAGGTTTTATAAACATTTTTTAACTCTTGTAAATAGCTGGAAATTTTATTTTTTTAAAAGTGGACTCTAGTGAGAGATTCGAAAAAATCGTCAAAAGAATCAATAGGCTCTAACATCTCTTGATTCTTATGATTGACTTTGAATAAGCAATTGTCAATTTTTATGTATTCGAGGCTATTATTGATACCTTCAATCAAATTTTTGGGAAGTGAAATCATTCTCCACCATTTATCGTATATTCCTGGATGAACAATACCCAAACCAAAATGTACTGGCACAGCATTTGTGCCAACTACCCATAAATTCTTCAAAGCTGGCATATTTTTGAAAAGTTGATTCCTACATATTATCAGATTTAAAAATTGAACTTGAATTCTTAAAGATTTTAGCCTTGGAAAGTTACAATTGAGAAGTTGACATAAATGTTCTCTTTGAAGTTGCTCTCCAATATTCAGCAAATTTCTTTCTGACTTTATTTCAATTGAAAGCTTTTCAAGAGAATGGTTATGCTTTTGAATGGTTAAGATATAAATATCAATCAATTCATCTAATGATGTATTTTGCATACTATTTGAACGTATGATGATATCAAGTTCCTTCAATTGATTTTGTGGAATATAGTCCTCAATAAATGAGGGTATAAAATCATCAGCTGGTGTTCTTATATCAATTTTCAAAACCTTTAGCATACATCTGCTTGAGGTTTGATACAGAGTATGTAAAATTGATGTACCCACTGTAGGAGATATCAAGCTTGTATCAGATAATTCAAGAAACTCCAAGTTTTCCATAATGTCAAATTTTGTCATAAGTGACTGATCACTTTCAATTTGTGATTGATTGAAGTTGAATGAGCAAAGGGAAAGACGAGTTAAATTTTTGAACTTGCACAATGTATCAAATAAATGATTTGATTCGTAAACTTTTGAGTTTGACAGTTCTAGGAGATCAGGTAAGCGAGAGGTTTTATGTTGAGCCAACACCTGAAGTTCATTAAGTTTGGTATACATTCCATAATCAAGTATTGCGCCCAAAATTTGGGTATAATTCATATTGTGCTTGAATGGACCAATTGATAATTTTCTTAAGTTTTGAAATTTAGGATATTCATACTCATTGACACTATCAATCAATTCTTGAATTGGCTGTGTACATGCATGTATATTAACATTGAATTCCAATTCATCTAGGTTCTCCCTTGAATATTTGTCTAGCAATAGATGTCTTAAAACCTCGTAACTCACTGGTGAATTTAAAGACACACTGCTTAACCTCGTCCGTAAGAAAAATGACTCTTTAAAATTTGTACCAAGCAAAAATGATTCAAAATCGTAAAATTCTAGAGGTTTATTGACAACAGAAAATCTTTTTATAAGTTGCCACAGATTCATCTTTGTAGTCGGCGTTGGACTATTAAGAGATCTAAGTAAGAGAGCAACGTTTGCTTTTGATTTTATAAAGGTGGTATTGAGTTCAAGATAACCATTTTCAAATTGATTAAATTTCGAGTCAATAGTAATTGATCGGTAAAGCTTAGCTAGAGATAGTTCATGTAAATTTTTGCATGTTAACGACAATGAAACTATATCAAACTGTGATAAATTATCAGAAATCAGGTTAAATATTTCGGGAATGAGCAGGTCATTAAATGATTGTTGCATTTTAAGAAAGATGTCCCCAATCAAGTGAACATTTCAGCAAGTAGCAAAAGAAAATGAATTTAGGACAAGTCCGATATTTATAAATCTGTGCTATTTTTCAAAACAGATGAAAGAATCCATATAGTTTAGGTGAAGAGTTACCGTTCCGAAAATCATTAGAGCGATAAAACCGGTAAACTCAATCAGGAACCAAAAAAATTTGTCGCGACCACAAATTTTTGATTCCATTCAAACCCCGCGCCATATTCTCACAATTTTGCTGAGTACTTTTTCAAGTTGCACAGTGGACTTTCAGATGAACTGATACCCAAACATGCAGCAGATAGTTAGCCATACTCCTTGTACCAGTATCGGCAAGTGTAATTGTATTATCGTGACAAAGCAAACGCCCTGTAATTTATTCAACTACTCATTGTTCGATTAAAAGCTGTTGTTACTGTCTACGTTTTCATTTCACACTGCTCTCAAAAGAATCGTCACATTGATCTTCATGCATATTCTGTGAACAATCTATTGAATATTCTGTCTGGTTTTAGATCTAAAATTCCCTCAATGGGAGTATCAAAGCTTTACCTTTAAAGTTGTCTGTGAGTTTCAAAGCCGAAAGGGTACCACAATCTTTATCTTCTCATGTAAGTGTCAATTATAGGCAATAAAAGTTATGCTAGCACTGTAGCAAAGTCGGTCATAGCTAAAAAGCATCTCTTTGATAGAAGAACTGGGTTAGAGTAACATTGCATTCATAAAACCTTAGAAAAATTCTCTAGGTTCTTTAAACAATATATTTGGGTACTTGCGAGGTATTTTCTGCGTTTAAGAGATCACTATCAGTTGATCAGGATTATATTTAGTTTGAAATACAGCAGATAGACAAATCAGTTCAAAACTGAACTTTACTTTCATTCTTGACAGAATAATCAAAATCTCTACAAGCTCTAGACGTTGTCTCACATGGATTGATTCGCAACAATCAGGGGCGCAAATTCAAAATTCAGATTTATTTTTCAAGAGCTTGCGTGTTTCAAACGTCTAGACAGCTGATAAACAAGGTGTAAAACAATTGTTGACATTCTTTCTTACTTTTTAATGTCTAAACTATCGAATTATAAAATATCTGTTACTTCAACACCAACAAAGATATCAAAGGACTCTGATTCCGATGAAGATCCACTTACACAAACTCCTACTTCGGCCAAAGTTGGTGGTAATAGATCATTTGATTTAAATACGATGTTATCAAGCATAGATGATGATATTGAAACTACAGTGGGTGTTAACTCTATTAATAGTGGAGATGATGACTCGATTTCCTTTGAACTATATGAAGATGGTTTTGTACGAGAGAAAATGATTCAGCAAATAAAACAAACAATTGGAAGCAGGGACAACATTGATCAATTTGATATTAGTGAATTTCTACTTTCTCATTATAAATATAGAGATTTAACAGATTTATCATCTGGGTTTTCTTCCTTAATTGAAGAAATTGACAATGAATTGATAGAAAATGTTAATGATAATTATCTCAGCTTTATCAACCTTGGGAAATCCATTGATGGATCATTTGATTTAATCCATGATATCAAAATTGAACTTTCTGAATATCTAAAGAATCTACGAATAAGTAACCAAACTATAGATAAAGATTTGGCAACGGTTAGTATGATTGATGAATTAAAGAGGAGATTGAATACTTTTAAAAATGATGCACTTAAAGTGATCACACTGAATGAAATGATTGAATGCTTTAGTAATTTATGTTCTAATTTTTCTTATGATAAGAATTCAGTTGAAAATATCAAACAGATGATATCGCTTTATTTTAGTATTGGTAAATTGTTTGCAAAAGTGAGAATACGGGAAACTGAATTTGATATCATAAATACTTTGAATAAGACATTCAATGATTTGAAGCTTGAATTTAGAAACTTGTTAAGGGAATATCTTGAATATGTGAAAGTTTCACCTAATCAAAAAGATGATTTCTGGGAAGCCTTTAAAATGTATCAAATACTAAAATTCAATGATACTTTATAGTAAAAATAGTTTTAAATAAACTAATATATATTATAAATAAGACATAGTGAAAGATACACTATATTTGAGGAATATATTGATTGTATAGAGTTTGATTCCAAAGTGATAAAGCGAACATCGATTTGGGTATAATTGAGTGAATTGTTTGAGTAAAAAATTTAGCTAACTTCTAAGCCGTCCATGTTCAACATTTTGTAAACGTTTGACTTTACTTCCTTCCAAATATTAATTTTGAGAGTTTCATCAATGGCTGACTTGTTCTCTATTAGCACCTTTTTATATAAATTGTTTTTAAGTGATAAACTTGATTTACCCTTTATATTTCCTTTATCTTGAGTAATTTTCTTTAATTTGGAAATACGAGATTTAAATTCTATCCTACATTCATTTTCAATACCTAAATTTAGCAAATAGTTTTCTATGATATTTCTCCATTCAAATTTGAAATAACAGTCAAGCTTGATATCACCTAATAAATGAGTTTCTGGGTTGAAAGCAGATGGATCTATATTAAAAGAATCAATCAAAATTTGTCTATGCCTTAGTCTGGCTCGTTGTACAATAAATGCTGCTGTCTTTTCACGGAATTCCAAATCCAATTTGGCTTCCTTGTATATATCTGAATGTACTAAGTATTGTATTATCTGTGAATCTGCAAAATAGTTAGGAATAATTTGAATTCTGAAATTTATGTTAGGATATGGAGAGCTTACATCTGGTATCTTCCCATTCCATTCAGGTTTAATTTCTGGATAAATCAATAGAGATCTGAGGTCATTAAGTTCCCAATTTTTGAGTGGTCGTCTAGTGAAAACGGGTCTACCGTTACTGAATTTATCGACATCTAAATCTGGGGAATAATAATCAGAGAAATCTTTTGGTAGGGCTTCATTTAATGGTAGTATATTATTTGTAGAAATGTGTTGCTGTGAGGTATTTGTGTTTAACGTATTTGCTGTGTATAGAGAGTTAAGGTCATTGGTAAATAAAGAGTTTTGCTGAGTAGATGTTCTTGAGAAAAGTCTATTAAGTGATTCCTGTTGCTGGTTCAATAATATTTGAGCTGATTCATGAGATAAACTGCACCCTGATTTACCTGAATCAATCGACGAGTACTCATCTACTGATTCGGTATTATTAGAAACAGTCAATGTGTTTCTCAAAGGAGAACTTCCATAAGTAAGAGGTGATGAGTTATTTTTGACAAATTCATTGTTCGCTTTCTCACTATGTCTTTGTAGCAGTGGAGATTTGACATTATTTTTAATAGTATTGCTTTTATTATTTAATGTATTTTTGTTTGAAACGGTCTGAGAACTTAGATTGCGAAGATGGTTTTCAATATCTTCTCGAGCTCTCTGTTGGAATTCCGGTGGTGTTTGATATGGCTGCTCATTCTTTTTGAAGAGCATATACCCAAACATGATTTTCTATGATGGATTCAAAAGAACTTGCACAGGCTCTTAGTGGGTGATTCCTTGAAAATCAACAAAGTCTGGAAAGGAAGATTACTGAAAAGCACCAGTTATTGGTCCTTTGGCCGCATGACAGCGAACCTCAATTTTTGAGGCGTTAAATTTTCCGGACAGGTAAAAATTACAGTTTATGCTTCCGATTCAAGTTTTCCCGAAAAATTTGACGTCAATTCGCGTCGACGCGTCGGTCTCAGCACATGGAGGCTCAGCCAGTTTTTTCCGTGTTTTCGGTGAGAGGCTGGTGCTGGGGGCTGGTGTCGGAAAGTTTTTCTTTCTGGAATTGAAATGGAATAGCTTACTGTATATATGAACTATCTTTTGCTGATATAAAAACTAACAAGGTCAATGGTCAGCAATTGGGAGAAACTACAAAAGAAACAGGTACAAAATAAGCAGGGAAAACGTGTTGCTAGCTTGAAATCTGTTACAAGTGCTGTTCAGACGAGAAAAATACGGACACCATTATCGAAAATGGTTGAACAAGAGAAGCAACGAAAGAAGGATGAAGCTGCTTCGAGATTTAAAAATAATCAGACAAACTTGGAAAATGCTGGTTTAACCAGTACTACTAACAATCAAATTAAACTTTCTTCAAAGAGGCAGGAAATCGGAAAATACTTGTCTATGGATTGTGAGTTTGTAGGTGTTGGCCCAGGTGGTGAACAATCTGAACTTGCTAGAGTTTCAATAGTGAATTTCCATGGTCATATTATTTATGATGAGTTTGTGAAACCTAGGGAGAGAGTTACAGATTGGAGAACTTTTGTGAGTGGTATCAGACCTTCCGATATGCATAAAGCTATACCCTTTAAACAAGCACAAAATGATGTTGCTAAAATTTTGAAAGATAGAATACTGGTTGGTCATGCTGTCCATCATGATCTGGAGGCTTTGTATTTGACTCATCCAAAACGTGATATAAGGGACACATCAATGCATTTACCTTTCAAACAAAAATATTCAAGGGGTAAAACCCCAAGTTTGAAGAAACTGGCTCTTGAAATCCTTGGATTAGATATTCAATCTGGTGAACATTCCTCAGTTGAGGATGCAAGAGCTACAATGCTCATTTTCAAAAGTGATAAAAAAGGATTCGAGGATAGATTGAGACATTGATGCGTTTTCTGCTTTATATATTTTATAGATTTATTCCAACTTTGCTTAGAAATTAATATCTTAAGTTTTTTTTTTACAATAATAAAAGCTTTAAACCGTATAAAGCTGAACTAGATAATTGATAGTAAAGTATAGATACAAAAAACTCTTGAAAAACTGAAAGATTTATCTCCTTTTATGTTATTGTACGCTTGTAAGCGTTAACAGCATTCATGTAAACTTCTTTAATGATTTCTGATCTCTCCTTTTTTATCTTTACAATTGAATCATGGTCCCTAGTCCCGTATAGGAACTGTTTATCAAACGTAAACATTGAGAAGCCTGATAATTTTGCTTCCTCCATTTTTTTATAATAATCTTCTTTGACAGCATGATAACGCTCAAAATTAGAATCTGTCATCAGTTTAGTAATCATATTTAAAGTATTTTCAAGTAAAACTGGCGTACTAGATGAAGCAATTAATTTCTGTAGTATACCATCCATTTGACTAAACAGTTTGACAACCACTTTGGGATTATACCGTGACATTTCAATGTACATAGAAATCACTCTACTAATTGCCAACTCATCAACTTTTTGCCGTAAAAAGAAATTAGTGGCACCAAAACAAACAGCAAAAGCTGATTTTGATGAACTGTTGAACCATTCCAAAATTGTATTTGGAACCTTAAAATTGAGAGTACCAACACTATACTTAAGATCGGGTATTCCGCATCGATTATAAGTTTCAACCATTTCTTCATTAGAGGTTGAAGAGAGGTAAATTAAAAATAAATATGCCCCGTAATCAATCGTTTTATCATCGGGATACTTTAAATGCTCTTGATATCTTAGTTTCAACAAAACACTAGCGGCTTCAACAGTCATCGAATAAGTAAATGTGTTTTCAAGTCCTTTAAAACAGATAAGCACCAATACGGCATCAAAATTCTCTTTTGTTAACTCAAAATTGAACGATTTTTCCATCTTTTTGTAGCTAGGATCTTGAATTGAAAGAAGATAATCAACTAGCACCAGATTATTTGCGGTGCAATGCTCATATAGTTTTTTGAGAGTCACTGCTATAAAATCAATGGCATATCTAAAGAATGAAACATTATCATCAAGAGCAAGATTAATATGACACCAAAACATCAACGGATGAAAAATGGAGTCACCACTTATACCACAAATTGTTTTACCAAATGCATGGAATGAACACAACAGGTTGTTCAAAGTTGCAGGATCAGAATTATGAGTTAAGTATCCATCATTTATATACACGTTGTACTTGTAACCCATCAAATCCATAAATCTGAGCGTCAACTTATTCGATATTCCCTGTTGCGTTAAAGAACCTAATATCAATATAGCCCTCGATTGTAATTGGGAAGAGTTGTTGAACGCAATCCTTGCAACACATGAATTCCATTTGATCATTTGCAAAGCATATTCCTCTGTTTCCAGATCTATACTTAAGAAATCAGTAAGTAGATCACATAAAGTTGTCACGGCATTTGCTTTACTGAAAATGTCATTGCTTTCAACATTTGTTAACAAATAGTCAGCATTATCCCTTGTTAAACCAAAAATCATCCTGAATCTAGCCCCATTGATAATTTCCATCTGTCTTTTAATATTTTCTCTTTGTTGTTCATTCAACGATGGTTTGGATAAATATGAATGAAATGTTCTCGTTAACAACGTTAATAATGACCTTCTAAGTTCTAAAGGTCCATAATCCATGTAAATTGTCACAATAAAGAAGATTTCACTGATATAACGCTCAACAAACAACAATGAATCAAAAATCAAAAATGATAGAAACCTAGTCAACACTATAGTTTCAATCCATCTGGTATGAACTTCAACTTCAGATTCACCAAGAGTCATACTGTAAGACTTTTCTTTCATCCTTCTTATAATAACACTGCAAATCTCAATAGATGATCTCAAAGGCCAATATTTAGTGACTTTGAACCATTTATTACCTTCAGCTTCATGATCAATAGAAGCAGCAACAATCTCATCAATTATAATTTCAATCAAACCATCTTCCAAAGAAAGCTGAGGCCAGACAAAAAGTGAGAAAACTTGAAAAATATTTTGGTTTCTGCTTGCCTTTACACACTTTCTAATAAGATCACCAGTTCTAATTGGGCCAAATGTCGAGTCTGACATGTAAACATGAGTGTGAATATTTTTGATCCAAGGAGATATGCATAAAACCATGGAATTTTTATCTTCATCACTAAGCTTATCAAAAGTGAGGAAACATCCATGTAAGAATGAATATGTCAAATTTGGATGATTTTCTGCCAAGTTTGAAGAAACTTCACAAATGTAATCTATATCACCGTAAGGAAAAACAACATCATCAAAACTTTCAATGGTTTTGTTTATCTTCAAACCAACATAATTCTTGATAGAAGCTAATAATGAATAAGATGCTTTTCTGATCTCATCAGAGGCAGATAGTAAACCGGAAAATGAAAGGTTTAGCAATTGGCCAACAATAAAATGCGGATTAGTCTCGTTAAGATCGTCATTTTCTTGATAAATATTTTTGTTCAATTTAGCTCTTGAGAAATAAAGGGTACGCATGATCTCAATTTTCTTTGTCGATGTAATGATGATTCTTTTATTAGTTACATTATTGACCATTGAAATCTCATTTGCCACACCAGTGTAGGAAGTAGCTTCAATATCCCCCAAATCACTTATCTTGTAACAATCAACCAAATTGATCAGATGCATTTTATCACGGATTTTTAATCTTTGTGGCATACCTGAGTAAATTTGTATAAACTGGTTACCGATCTTCAACTTCACTGGGATAAATCTATTACTTTCACTCTGATATAGACTAACATCATGAAACGTGACTCTACCATCGTGAGAAATTGCAGTGGTATATCCAATCAATTTATTCTTATTCATTGTTTTTGCATCATCTGATGTTGAAACAAAAACAAATTCAGGTTTCACTTCTTTCTCCTCATCATTGTAATTAAGATCAAGTTTTTTCATTATTGCGAAAAAATCAACTGGCATGTTAACATAATAAACTCTTTTACAATTAGCCTTGTAAACTGAGGGAATAATAGAATGCAGCATATCTCTTCCTTGTATAAAAACATCAAAATTGGAAAATGCTGTAAGATCAAGTAAAAAGCAATATGGACCTTCCCAAAATTTACACATTGTTTGCAGTAGATTGAAGGCATACATTTCTGGTGTCAAATCAACAGGGAATTCATGCATAGTTATACATATCAATGGTAACCCATCCTTTGTAATCAATACCTTGATAAAAGATACATTTTCAATTGCTAAAGTGGTTTTAGACATGAAATCATACAACAAAATACCTCTCGGAGACTTATCATTTCTAACACTTTCTGGAATTTCAAATCCTTTCATTCTTTGTGGTAATCCTAGATTTTCAAGGATAGTGCTGAATCTTTTTATAGTATTCAATTTGGTTTTCAAGGTTATTTTCTCATCATAGTTTGCTTTCAAGTAAGCCTCTCTGATTATGTGCCAATTGTTGTAAAAATACGAATGTAGGTATTTGGCAAATTTCTGATCATGTTCATATTGAGTTTTAAAAGCAGTTGCATCTATCAAGCTTCCATCAGACTCAATACTATCCCATTTCTCCTGAAAGTTGAAATCTACAACACCAACCATAAATTTGAATAGTTTTCTTTTGATTGATATTAGCTGTTCTGGATGGGATTCCAACAATGGGATTCTCACAGGTGCATCATTTACAATTGTTTGAATCACCCTGGCCAATTGAATCAGACATCTTTTGAATTTGGTATTCGAGTCATCAACTATATTTAAATGACCAGGAGAGACGATGGTTGGATTAATTATTCTCAAAAATAAATAAGCATTAATAGCAACAAGCTTATTTTCAGGCATAATCGCTTCAGTTGTGTCATAAATAGTTTTAGCAATTAGCCTGATTGAAAGAGGCATATAATCAATAGACTCAATCAATCTGTCTGCAATCAAGTGCATATATTTTAAGAAAAGACAAATATTTTGCTTTTTCTCATTTTCGGTGTAATGTTGAACCTTTTCAATTTCAAAAAGTTCTTGCCTTTCGATCAGCTCCTCCATTATTGGTCTGAATACAGTAACCAAATATTTAGTTGCATTATCATAAGAATATAATGCAATAACTCTAGTACCAACAGTATTGGATCTCAAGATTTCATTTTTGTCCGCAGTATGAACAATGTCATGTTTTATCAATGAAAGATATAAGTGTAATTTCTCCTTTTCATTAATTTTTAACTGTGAGATAGTTGTTGCATATGCTTCAATTTCGGATCTTGGACATGAGTTTGCACATGCCATAAATAAATCAATATCAGTTTGAAATATGTAGCATCCTTCATCATAAAAACTACTGATAGATTCTCTTCTTTCATAGTTGGTATAGATATCCTTGATGATATTGGAAAACACGTCAATAAACGAGACTCTGATGAGCTCATCATGATGTAAACCCAACGGCAAGGAGTACTTCAATCCAATTTTAGAATTAGAATTCAAAAGATTGATTAAAGCTTGTATTGCTTCCTGAATCATATTGGAAGATCTATGTGCAACATTTGTATATGTTGCATCTTTATCATTTTTAGACTCATTTAGAGTTTCTAACAATCTTACAAATAGATTGAAGTAGTTTGAGAAAACAACTGCAGCTGCACTCCTATTATCATCTGAACTATAATCTTGACGAGGCGTATCTAGTGGTAGTTTGTAAAACATATATTTCAGCATGATCAATGTCTCAACTCTGATATCCATCTGTAAATCTTTCAATTCAGATTCTTTGAATTCTTGAACCTTATTTGTTAACTTCATAACTGGACTAAATTTTTTTGTTGTTGAACCAAAATTCAATACTTTATTATTGGAAAATTGACTTTTGGCAATTTCAAAAGTATTTTCTAAATAGTCAGCGGCAATTCTAGCATATTTGTTCTTTAATAAGATATTACCATTTAAAGCAAGATCTTCCAACTTTGAAAGGAATGTGACTTGAAATTTACAAAACTTTAATTTCAATCTCAAAAATTCTGGGGTATTGTTCTCAAAATTAAACATCTTTAGCATACTGAAATTAATATTCCAAAGATCAATTGCATATGGTAACAAGATATGACTATCAAGTTGACATGTAAATCTCAAAACGCTGAGTACTAGTTCACATATATTGAGCTGATTAGATTTTAAGTATGTTTGGAAAGTTGGCAAAATCAATTTTATTTGATCTATAATCAGTTTAGCTAAGTAAGGATGAACAGAAACACTCAAAATTTCCTTAGTATGTTCTCTCTTTTTGCTATCTTCATCAAACAATGATTCAAAAGTTTTCTTAACAAACACTTCAAGCTTTTGAACCAACTCAGGCCTTCTAGGATCATCCTTTAATTTATCGGATAGTATTATACCACCAAAAGACATCAGATACTCGCTATAGATTTCTATATCTTCAATTGATTGTTTTGTTTCTTTATGTGAAAGAAGATTAGTAGAGTCATCATCTGAGTAATTATAGGCAACATGAACTCTATCATACATCAATGGCCAAATGGTTAAAAGCAACTCATTGGGTTCAGTGATATGACAAAGATGATCCTTAATTTTCTTTCTGATTGATGCAATACCAAATGTCATTTTGTCGTCTAAGATGGCTTCTGCTAGGGGTATATTGGAACGATCAAAACAGTTTTCATTATGATGTTTACTTTTCAAGATTGACACATAAGTTGCAAGTAATCTTTTACAAATTCTGATTGTTTTAACATCGTTTGAAAATAATCCCATAAAAACCACACATTCAAAATTTCTGATAATACGATGACATCCATGAATACCATGAAACTCTTCGACAATTTTTGCATTACTAAAGATAAGATTGAGATCAAGGTGCTCTTCACGTTTCTCGAGAAGATTTTGAATGATTTTAATGAGCTGGTTTCTTTTCTTTGTTGAAGTCTCTGAAGAGATTGCAACAGCTGAAACTTCATCAACAACCACTGAAACTGCGATATATCCAACAAAAACTTTGATTGGTTCTACATTTGCAACAGTTAGAGGAAAGCTCATAATAAAAGATACTGTCGCAGAAACAATATCAGGATCATCGACAGTTAGAAGTGGAATGATAACATGGATGAATTTCCTGAAATTTTTTTCAAATCCGATAAAGTCTGGATTATCAATTCCTCTATGAGTGACTTCATTGAAAGTGAAAAATGGGAACGTAGAATATAGCATTAGAAGATTTATTATATTGTCTTTTAAGGTATTAGTATCACAATTAGCAATTTGTTTCAATACATTGGATGTATGTAACGTTTCTTGTAATGGAAATTCTGGAGTAGTCAATTTGAACAATGGAATTTCAGGAGTATCTAAATCAGATTCACTATCAGTCAAACCAGTTTCATCTTGCAATAATCTCAATGGAGATCCTTTAAACAATTCATGTCTATCATTCTTGATTTTAGCATGTGATAACCCAACTTCAGGCGAAGAGTTCACAGTTTGCATTGTTTTGATGATATGATGAGAAAGTATTTTAATGATTTTCAACAAATAAGGAGAAAGATCCTGTACAATTGGAATCAAAATTGGAGACAAAGTAGGAATTAGAACCAATAATCTGAAAGCACCAATGTAAAGGGGTATGATTGAAAATGCTTGTTTATCAAATTTTAGCAATTTGACTATTCTACTAGGGATTTCACGGGTTTCTATGACAGAAGAGATTGCAAAAATGTAAATTTTCAATTCATGAATGACCTCAGAATTTGCTAATTGTCTTGAAGAATTGGAACTGTTTGAACTTGTACTAGAATTTGAACTCTGAATACTGGAACTACTGCTTCCAGTACTACTCCCCAGTGCCAAAGTTTTAGATATATAATTTGGAGTATTTGATATTGTTGAATGGTGATTTCCTTGACGTAAATTTGCAGCTTGATCAAAAGACTCTATTTTTAAATCTTTTAAAAGAGGACCTTTTGAGGATAAAACAAATTGATATAAGATGTGTGATTTATCGATGAGCCCAACACAACATCCTACTAGTAAGAAGTTGCATAATGGTTGTGCACTTTCTGGAGCTTTATTTATCAAATGAGTAAAATCTTGAAGAAACTTTTGTTTATTTGAGCTCAATTTTGTTACATTTGTGATTGACCTTTTCAAAGCTTGGGTTGCTGATTTTTGTGATTTATCATTTATGAATTTTAAAATTTGTTTTTGTTGAAAGAGCATTAGATAACTCAAAACACTATAATAAACTTTAGGTGAATATGCCATATCAAGGTGTTTATATAGTATATCAAACAAAACTTCAGCATTTTTACAAGTGATTGGATGTTCCAAAGATTTCAGAAAGTCCCTTGTTCGATATAAAGCCCAGTTCAGGATTGATTCAGCAAAGAAATGTAGCAGTAAGAATTTTTGAGAATTTCTTTTGGTAATATTGAATATGTCACGAATTAAAAGGATGTTAGCGTTGAAATTGTTTGATGATAAGAAAGCAAATTGAATAATATGAGAACCTTTAATATACAAAACGTCTAAATTCACATGTTTGAAAATTCTTTTTTCAACATTTAAATAATGTTGTTGGTTAATTGCAGCAATATAAGCCAGAATTCCTGATACATTTTCATCAATCATGTTGATGATTTCATAACTTTTGGAATTCATTTTATTTTCAGTCAAACGAATGACTTCTTTATGATCCGATTCTGCCCCTGATTGAGAATCACTTTGAAAACTAAGATTGTTGGAATGTCCTGTTGCTGGGGAGACCGAAGAAGAAGTAGAAGAAGATAACAATTGTAATGAAGATCCACCAGAGTTAGGAGTTGAGATAGGTGTACCAGAAACAGATGTAGGTGAAGTAGGTTTCAAAGACAAATCCAAGCTAGAAGCAGAAACAGAATGTTGATTTCGTACTGATCTTAGGAAGAAAGATGATTCCAAAGTTGACAAATCAGTTATGTTACTTAAAGTAGATAAACAAATTGTATCAGTTTTCAAACTAGTTAGCAATCTTAGTAGTTTAGCGGATAACTCATTTTCCAATACTAATTTTGGAGCTGAAGTTAAACTTAAATTATGAGTTAAATTTGAAGTTGCCATTAAACCACTTTTCTGTAACACTTGAGCAGTTGGTAAAGTTAAACGTTCATTTGATTTTAAGTGATCAATAAAATTGTTGAGTAAGAAAACAATGACGTATATTGAACTCAAAGTGTTGTGATTTTTATCATCAAGTGATGGTACAGGATCTGATTTTAAGATTCTAACCAAACAATTGTAAGAAGATGCAATAAGATCATCAGAAAATTTGAAAGTCTGAGATAGTTTAAATAAATAAGTTTTTGACTGTATGTAAAAGGGATCTGCAAACATCTGTTCAATTGTAAAACCTGATTTATAAGGGAGCAAAGCTTCAATTCTAGAGAAAATAAGTGGTATTACATCGTGTTTAACTTCAATAAAATGTAATTCATCAACTGACAGTTTACCGATAGTTGGATCTGTATGTTTATAAAAATCTCTATTATGTTTATTATCAGTTTTATGATTTAAAGATGATTTATGGTGTTCATCATGACTACTTTTTGGGCGATGATGAGGTGAAGTATCAGTGGAAGAAGAATTAATTGAAGATAAATTCGAAGAAGTTGTTGAAGAACTATTTTTGCTGTGCATTGAATGTCGTGTTGTTGAAGATGGCGAGGCTTGGTTTATTGGATGATCAGACATAATAATGTGATAAGCTAAACAAAAGCTAGTAGAGGGGATGTAAGGGGAAACTTAGCAACTTACTGATTGAATGATTGAAGCAGAATAAGCCGTGTGTAAGGGGAAAAGAAGAAGCAGTGTCTGCTGAGTTATAACCCTGATTAGAGAGATAGGATAATGTAATTGATTATGTCAAGATTGAACGATAGGCCTAGAGTTGAGACTTGGGTTGAGAAACGGTAATCGGACTGATATTGATCTGGAAGGAAAAAACGGAGCAGCGAGAAGATCGGATATGGAGAGGGAGTGGGGGGAGAAAACAAAGAGGTCGATCGACCTGCAAATCTTTTTAGAAACTGAATATTGTCATGTTGTTTTGAACTGTTGTTGTTTTTTGTTTTTTGTTTTGTTTTGTTTTGTTTTGCTTGTTTCTGTTGTGATCCGGATTGCTCAGCCCAAATCTTCACTTCAACTCTTTCACTCTTCCATTCTTTCTTCTGTCCCCTTCTTCACCCTTTCCTTCTCAATTGTTAACATCGATCAATTAGTTAACCATCCCATTCTTTAATCATTCTTCACCTGTCAACTGTTTGTGTGCCAATAATCATCTTTTGTCATTGCTAATCCAATCCAATCCATTCGCTATATCTGGCTCACATTTCATCCGGGCTTCTTATACCTCATAATATCGCCTTTCATTAATTTTGATGCGTCATCCTAATGATCAAACCAATTGGCATACTTTTACTGACAATATCGTAAACATGAATCCAGATTTGACTACAGATAGTGAAATTATTATGAATCTGTTTGAAAATGATCACAATTCTTCTTCAACTTCAAACTCTACGCATAAGAATAGAATTGGTAGTAACTCTAAAACTATAACCAATAATAACAACAACAACATAAGAATTAATAATAGTATAAATCAAACCCCGACACCATTTACAACCGACACAAATAACTTTTTTCCCTCTTCATTGGCAAATAGTATAATGAATTCAACACCATTAAATTTTATGAAACAATATCCATTACCAAATCAATTTTTTTTGCAAGGACAATTGAATCAACCTTTTCAGCCACAACCACAACAAGGTGTACAACCAATTATGAATTTCAATTTTGAATCTCCTCAATTTGATAATTTTTTCAATTTTACACCTAATAAAAATCAAAAAATTCAAATTTCTAATCAAAAACCTCAAAGTAGACCACATTCAAGAGCTCAACAACAATTCAATCATCATAGACAGTCTTTAGCATCACAAAGATCACAGTATATTCCAAACGATGCTACATTGGGCTTATCAACACCATTGGCAAATAAATCATCTATTAGTATTTTCGATACACCGTATTTTAACAATCTTTTCATGAATATTAATCCTAATAATCTTGATTCCAATCAAATGATAAATTCAAATACACAAGTCTCAAGAGTTTTGATGAATGTTGATACTCCCTTATTAGATTCGATTGAGAAAGTTTTAATAAATTCAACACCATTACCAAGAGTTAATAATCAAAAAATCAAGAAATTGAATAATTCTAATACAGAAACTGATGATTTTGACACAAACACAAAGGAAACTTCATTCAATCGAGATAATACTTGTATATATAAAGTAATCGAATCAAGAGGATCAGGAAGATGCCAAGATATTATTGAGATACCATCAACTATTGATTCGGATAAAAATAAAATGACCCCGAAAAGGAAAGTTAAGTCTGAATCACTTGTTTCTTCAACTCCTGTAATGAAGAAAAAAGTGAAACAAAACTCTAATATGGACGATAGTTTTGTTAATTCTGATGAAAATAAAAACAATATAATAATTAACTCATCACCATCAACTATTGTTGTTAGTTCTGCATCTAAATCAGTGACAAGATTTACATTATCAAATTCATTGAATGTAGAAGCATCTCCAACTCCAATTAATAAATTTAATAATTATTCTCATAGTATGAGTTTCAATATGACCAGTATGAATAGTATGAAAAATTTTGACTTTAATATTGATCCATCACTTCAATCAAACAATATACCCGAAGCCCCAGTTATGGGCGTCTTCAAAGAAAAGAAAAATAGAACATTAAAAAAGCATTCAACATTCCCATCATTTCAAAATGAAAAGGATAATCTTAATGAATCAAAAAATCTTTTTTCAATTCAAACAGTTGATAATAATCATTTACAGAATACAACCAAAAAACTTAATAGAAGCAAAAGTATGCCAGATTCGATAACTAGCAATAAAGTTGGTAAAAAAAGGAGAAATGGTGTTAAAGGTGGTATTCAATTTGTTATGACAGATGTAACAAAATTGAAAGGTCATAAAAAACGTCGTATTGCACAACCGAAAAAAGTACCATTAAGTAATACAACTAATATTATCAATAATACAAATAACACAAGTTTGAAAGAAGGAAAATTAGAAATTCATAAGAGATTGCATACATTCAAGACTAAAAGTGAACCACAATTTATCAATCAGGAATTCAAAGAAAAGGAAAATGTGAATATGTAACCGGAAAAGAGTTACAGAGATACCAAATTTACAATTATTTTTTGGTCAATTTATAGGATTATATAATATCTATATTGTATCAGTAGACAGGTAAGCTTTTGTTAACGTCTCCTAGGACCTTTTGGTTTTGCAAATTTAAGAGATGAAGAATGATTCTCAGATTGATTTTGTTGTTGTGAACTTGATTGTATACTTGAAAGTTCCAATTCATTAGGATCACCAATTTCTATAATATTAGAGAAGTTCCAATTTAATTGTTTTAAATGATTAATCAAACCTTGTTTGTTAGTAGCATATAACATTCTTTCTCTAACTTTTGAGCCCGAAGGACAAGTTAAAATAAAGAAAGTTTGATTAGCAGAATTTTTATATAAATGATATGCTGGTGTGAGGGTATATTCAGTTAATGCGTCAACAAGTTGTTCTTCATTTATACTATTTGATGCCTTGGCAAGTTCAAGTGTTTCATTTGAGGAATCAATTAGGAGAGTGATGAGTTTAAGAGGGTCAAAATTTGATAAATTTAAAGTAGATTCAGCCTTTGAGTCAATCGCAAAAAGAAGTTTTGTATTTGAATCAACAGCTAAGCGTGCAGGTTTTGAAATTGCAGCAGTTGTAATTTCACCTTGTTTTACTTTTTGTAATTGTATTTCTGACTCCGAGAGCGGTGCCGAACTATTCAAGCTCTCTACAATTCTGTGCCAACCTTGCGGAGTCAATTCATCAGCAGAATTGACAAATAAAATAGGAGAAAAGTTTGTACCGCTACTAAGAGATCTCAATAGTGTGTTTTTAGTACTTGCATAAAGTAGTTTCGATTTCACTGAAGCGTTATCAGGGACGTATGAGATGAAAGCGTGTTTGCCTGAGGCTTCAGTATCAACATCGGAATGTTTCAAAATGATGTAGAGACATTCATTGGGAGTAAGATGGTTAGATGCTAGATTAGATAGGTCTGCATCGATATCGGATGTTGCATTTACTTTGGAAGTTATGCCGATTGTTAAAGCGGTGGTATCTATAGATAATATGAGTGCTCTTTGCGGGGAAGCAATGAATGCGTGGAAATCTGCAACGAGTGCATCAGAAGGTGCAATTCCTGATTGTGAAGACATTAGCAGAAATGAGGAAAACCTGCAAAGAGAAGAGGAAGACCAATAGTTGAAACCCAGAGAAAGAGAAGACTGGTGATGTCAAGCTGAATAGAGTGGATTCGGAAAATGCCGTGTCAGTTTTCCTGAGATCCTCGCGGGACGTTGCGGGCAAGCTTTCAATTTTTTTTGGGCTTTTGGTATTGAGCTTGAGCTTGAGCTTAGTTTTTAGTTTAGTTTAGTTTAGTTTTGAGCTTAGTTGATGCTCAGCTCTTTTACTGCTTTACACACATGACTACCCACATGCACAGCTACGGCCCGCAAAGTACATACAATGGTCACAACGACTTTGGTACAGAGTTGGGGACAGTTGGACCTGGTGAAGGGGACGAAAATGGGGCTGGAAATGGAAAAAACGCTGTCAAGGCTCTCAGTAATTTAACTGTGAACCTCAATGGCCAGCCACTCTCACAACAGCATTCACAACATTCACAACATTCTCAGCATTCACAAAACTCTCAGTTTTCTCATCAATCGCACTTGTTTTCACCTTCTATGAAATCTACAGCTGATGAATCAATGGCAATTTTGTCACCGCCTGCTTCAAGGTATGCATTTGATCCTAATATTTCAGGAACTTCATTTTCACAACTTGATGGTAGTGTTGGTACTGCAAGTGTTGGTGTACAAAGTCATCAAGTTTCTCCCGTTACTGATTTAAATTTTGCTTCATTATCATTAATTTCTTCTCCTCAACCAAGTGGTAACGACAATGATTTACCTGCATTCGATTCAATTACTGAACAAAAATTAGAAAATTTTACAAATGATTTACAGTCTTTTAATAATTGGATCAAATCATTAAACAATGAACAGAAGAAAACTGCAATTAGTATGTTTATTGAATCTATTGATGATACTGATGTTTTAGAATTCATCAAAACTAAAATTTCATCAATTGAACCTTTTGATGAAACAAAGAATTTTTTCTCACCACCGTTAAGTGTCAATGCAAATACATCTTTACCACATCATTTAAGACCTGTCTCACCAATTATACCAATTAGTACATCTATTTCACAAGTTCAATGTGAAAATGAAGATATAGAAGTACCCCTAACATTAGATTCCATCTTAAATCAAAATGAAATTGATGATAATTCATCATTATTACATAAACCTGAACCTAGACGAATGTTTTCTCCACCTAATATCAAAAGCAATAATTATTTGAGTACTTTGATTAATTCTGATGCACCATGTGAAAGACCTAAATCTGCAGGACCGATTTATAACTTTAATTCAAATAATGGTTTGATGAGTTCAATTATACCTACAACTGTTACAAATTTAGATTCAGGTATAGATGGAACTGATTTATCGCTTGATGCGAAACTTCAACATTCTCTCAATACAATTAACAATAGAGCCATGCTAGAGTCATCAAGTACAAATTCTATCAATGCTGAAGAACGCGGTAGGCGTAAATATTCACAAAATCGAAATGGCAATTCTTTGAATAATCTATCACAACTGAATGGATTACAAGGAATGTCTAATGCGATGAATATGATGAATTCAAATATGAATATGAATATGAATTTGAACAACATGAATGTGAATATGAATATGAATATGAATATTCCTAATCTTAACACTTTTAATTCCATGAACTTAGGCTATAATAACAATTCGTCTTCTATGGCGAATATGATGAACACTATCGGTTACAATAGTAATAATAAAAATATTAATAACAACAATAACGGCAAGCTTGGCACATTTACAAATATGGGATCCTTGAATGCACAGGTTGCAGGATCTGTTTCAACATCAAATAATCCATCCATTGCATCATTGAATACAGTTAATGGTAATACTTCACATGTATCTTACGGATCTAATAACTCTTATGGTTTACAAGGATTTCAAGGATTTCATGGATTACAAGGATTACAAGGATTACAAGGATCACACGGATCACACGGATCATACGGATCTCATAACAATTTCAAACATATAAAGGCACAACATTCACAGAGTTCATCCGTTCCACCAAACAATAGAATTCGTTCCGTAAATTCCGGAACAATGTCTACCTTGGGCGGTGCAAACGGTAGCAACAACGGCTCCAATACAAAGAAGAAAAGTTCTACCACCGTTTCAGGACTTGCTAAAGACGATTCTAGTAATCTTCCAAAGGATATTGCTGCAGACTCATTACTCAACGACATTCCTAGCTGGCTCAAGGCGTTGAGATTACACAAATACACGGAGAACCTACAACATTTATCTTGGAAAGAAATGGTTTGTCTTGACGATGCTGCTCTTGAGAAAGCCGGAGTGAGTACCGTTGGTGCCCGCAACAAGCTCCTCAAGAGCTTCAAATATGTTCGTGAACAGCGTGGTGTGTAGCTTGATTTATAATGTAATGACCACACGAGATAGAATGAATGTAACGTATAATCAATAAATCAACGGGTCGCGCCACAACGATTTTTCGATTTTGATTTCAATATCGATGTGCATGCAATGCGGGCCGAGTAAAAACTGGATCGAGTTTCTGGAAACGAACGTTTATATAACATTTTTTCGATCCCTTTTCTGGGTTTCCCTTTTCACATTCAAACCTATTTGCTCATTTCTACTTTCTTTTACACATCTCAAAAGCAACAGCAAGCAAATACCCCTTCCAGCCACTTTACATATAATTAATTCGAAAGTTATATTCACTTATAACTTGACAACAAAAAGTAGAACGGAAAACAGAAAATTTGGTAAAAAAGAAAGAAAAGAAATACCTTACAGTTCAAAGAAATAGAAAAAAAACTTATACGTTACAATAATGTTGCACGAACTTCTTATATTATCATTCAAAAAGACCCTCCCGTCTTGTATTGATTTATCCTCTTATAATGATGGTACTACCAGAGTACAAAGATTTTCAGATCTAAGTTCTTTACTAATTCATTTACTTTCAAATATTCATTATACTCTCATTTTTGATCATAATACGAACACTGTTGAGAAAATCAGAACAAATGATTTAGAAACGGAACTAAATTTCTCAATAACTTTATATATCGATCCTGAATTTAAATCATCACGAATGTCAAATGATTCGATTGCTTCATTTTTAAAATTTCGTTTTAAACATCTCAATCTGATTTTTCTTGAAAATGATTCGACTCATAATAAGAACAAACTATTAACTTTAGAAAAGCATATTTCTACTAGACTTAGAAGAATGCATACATGGTGCATTTATGATCCACAAATAGATTCTGATCTTGATTCAATGTTTTATAGATATAGTAAAGTGTTCCCAAATGAAAATGAAATTGCACTTTATACAAATTTCACTGCACAAATAATAAATTTTAATCCACTTGTTATTGGTTTATCAAAACCAAATGATCAATATTATATTGATGCAATTAATAAATGGGATTTTAATGCATTTGAATTTAATATTGATGATTTATTACATATTGGATATCTTATTTTAAAGGATTATTTTGTCCAAAATGAGGAATCATTGAACAGACTACGATCTTTCCTTTTCTTCACTCGTGATAATTATCGTATTGGTAATCCATTCCATAATTTTAGACATGCTATTGATGTTTTACAAGCATCTTATTATTTCCTTAAAGTTCTTAATGAAAATTCAAATTATAAAATTTCACATTTTGATGCATTTACACTTTTATTATCATCTTTAGGTCATGATATTGGTCATCCAGGTGTAACTAATGCTTTCATGTCAAATCTTGAATCACCTTTAACTAAAGAATTCTCAACTTCAATACTTGAAAATTATCACTTTTTGAAATTTCAGAAAATTTTAATTCCATTTTTAAAGCAAATGTTTGAAGATGGATTACTTGCTGTTGATGGATTTGAAAGTTTAAAAGATTTAAATCGATTAAATGATTTAATGTATTCTACAATAATTGCTACGGATATGGCTAAACATAATGAATTTGTTAGTAAAATTAATTTATTAGAAAATGAATTTGATAATTTCACATTACTTGCTAGTATATTAATTAAATGTGCTGACATTTCAAATGTTTGTCGTCTATTAAATACTTCATGTAAATGGGGGTTATCACTGGGAGAAGAATTTAAACAAATTGCTCAATTGGAGAAATACAATAAGAGTGAAACTAAAGATTTATCATTACTTGATGATGAACATATCAAACATCCTTTTAATAAACTTATAAAAAATATTGATGCTAATGAAGGTGTTAAACTTGTTGATTCATTAAGTAAAAACCAAATGTTTTTCATAAATGTATTTGCCAAATCTTTCTTTTTCAAAGTTTCACAATCCATTTCACAATTAAATTTCCTTTATACACAACTACATGATAATTCAATATACTGGGAGTCTGTGGAATCATGATACCACTCAATTCATATGATGTTGTACCCCTGTATAGTCTAATTTTATTTTATTCTTTCTATTTTTTTGTACAAGTCAAAATATTTTTCGCTTTCTGGACCGAGTCAGTCAATTTTTGTTGCAGAGTCAAACTCGAAGTCACAATTTATGAACAGAAGTCAAAGGGTGAAGTCAAAATCGGAGTCAAGTCTTAATCTGTTCAATTCCTTGAAATACATACAACACATGACTATCAACGTCAATTCATCCATCAATTCTTTCTTTCTTTCAATCAATTACTATACTAACAAGATCCTAATGTTTGCCAGACAACTCGTTAGAAACAATTTCAGATTATTTACATCAAATGTTCCAAGATTTGTGCGTTTCCAATCAACATTCAAATTAAACCCTGAATCAGTTGTTTTCAAATATTCAAGTAATCCAGCAGTTAAATTTACTAATGAACATGAATGGATAGCTGTTCATCCAGATGGTACAGGTTTTATTGGTATTACCAATCATGCAGCAGATGCATTAGGTGATGCAACATTTATTGAACTTCCAAGTCATCAAATTGGTGAATCAGTTTCATCAGGTGAGACAGTTTCATCTGTTGAATCTGTTAAATCAGCATCTGATATTTATTCACCAATTGATTGTGAAATTATTGAAGTTAATGAATCACTTGATTCAAATCCTGAATTAATCAATGCTGATCCAATGGGTGACGGCTGGATCGTCAAGGTCAAAGTTGCAGAAAATGCATCACTGGATGATTTAATGGATGCTGAATCATACCAAACTTTTGTTGAAAATTCTGATCATTAAAGAGTCTTTTTAAGATAATTACAGTTTTTTTATATATAAATTTCTAATTCAATTAAAGTATTTATTACTTGGTTCCTTTACACGTGTTTGTTCTTGTAATTTAGCCCATTCTGTTGGTGTTTTACAAACAACTTGAAATCCATGAATACGTTTAACTTCATCATCAAGTAATTTAAATATAAATCTATGTCTTGACAATGGACTCTTTAAATTACTATCTGAGAATTTATCACTAACAATTGTAACATGAAAATGTGATTCAACTGTATTTTCAGCACCTTTCATACCACTATGATGTGCATGTTTCCAAGAATCATTTCTAATTATTAAAACTTCAGGATTTAATTCTGAATTTAGTTTATCACGTAATGATCTTTCAATTGGACCCATTGAATTTGTCCTTTCAATATAATCTTTTTTGTCTGAACATTTGCAGCCTGGTTTACTCGTCTCCGTCATATTATATTTATCAAATTTAACAGTACTATACAAACGTATAGTTGGAACAGTATGTGGAACAGTACGTGGAACAGTCTGTGTTAGTATTCTAACTATACGATGCATTTTCATCATTGGTGTTGGTTGCGTGGAGTCCTAATGCATGCATGTCAATTAAGCGGGGGAGAAAAATGTGTTTAGTAATCGAGCTAGCCTAAAGGTTTTTTCTATATATGTCGTACAGGAGTTGTAAGTGATAATACTAATTGTGTAGTTTATATTAGATACATGTTTAAAAAAGGTATAAATGCGTTTAGTAGTTGGAGTCATCGTTGTAGTTGGATCTGTTGGAGTTAGATCCGTATCCTGTGTTTCTGTTAGATTCGTAATCGTTAGAACTATAGTTATCAGAATTGGAACCGTAGTTATTAGAATTGGAGTTGTAGTTGTCTGAGTTAGAGCCGTAGTTATTAGAGTTGGAGCCGTAGTTATCAGAGTTGGAATTGTAGTTATCCGAATCTCTGTTAGAACCGTAGTTACCAGATTTAGAACCATAATTGTCAGAATCTCTATTAGAACCGTAGTTATCAGAATTGGAGCCGTAGTTATCTGAGTTGGAACCGTAGTTATTAGAATTGGAGCCGTAGTTATTAGAGTTGGAACCGTAGTTATCTGAGTCTCTATTGGAACCATATTTATCAGATTTAGAACCGTAATTGTCAGAATCTCTATTAGAACCGTAGTTATCAGAATTGGAGCCGTAGTTATCTGAGTTGGAACCGTAGTTATTAGAATTGGAGCCGTAGTTATTAGAGTTGGAACCGTAGTTATCTGAGTCTCTATTGGAACCATATTTATCAGATTTAGAACCGTAATTGTCAGAATCTCTATTAGAACCGTAGTTATCAGATTTAGAACCGTAGTTATCTGAGTTGGAACCGTAGTTATTAGAATTGGAGCCGTAGTTATTAGAGTTGGAACCGTAGTTATCTGAGTCTCTATTGGAACCATATTTATCAGATTTAGAACCGTAATTGTCAGAATCTCTATTAGAACCGTAGTTATCAGAGTTGGAACCGTAGTTATTAGAATTGGAGCCGTAGTTATTGGAGTTGGAACCGTAGTTATCTGAGTCTCTATTGGAACCATATTTATCAGATTTAGAACCGTAATTGTCAGAATCTCTATTAGAACCGTAGTTATCAGAATTGGAGTCGTAGTTATTAGAGTTGGAATTGTAGTTATCCGAATCTCTGTTAGAACTATAGTTGTCAGAATCTCTATTGAAACCATTGTTATCAGATTTAGAACCATAATTGTCAGAATCTCTGTTAGAACTATAGTTGTTAGAATCTCTATTGGAACCATAATTGCCATCAGTGTTACCGTTAAAAATATCATCTCTATTAGAATCTCTGTTTGAAACACCGTTAGTACTTTTATTGTTTCCAATGTAACCTTCAATTGAATCCAATGCATTTTTAGCCTTTTTACCATACTCACCATAACGGTCAGGATTTTCATCTATTGCATCATTGACTTTATCCCTTAAATTTTCAAACTGCTCTCTTGCATTGTCCAAATTTTCTCTTACACCGTCGAATAAACCCATTGTTATAAGATGAATAGAAGAGAGGATAAGAAAAGAAGAAGGAGGAAAGAGGTTGAAAGAGTTACAGACAGAGACAAGGGTCACTATTTATAGGAACGTATCCGGCATGCGACACTGCAACCATGCAACAATAAATCCATTCAACGATTCCAATTAACAATAAACTTTATAATAAACACCGGAACAAGCTCTACCGCAGCGAAGAAAAACACAAACCACAAACATTTCGCGATTATGCCAGGCACATTTTTCGCTTTGAACTTGAGATACGTATCATTAAACAAAGAAACAATAAACTACACACTGTACACTGTACATTGCGTCAAACGCCAGCTAGTAACGTCTGTCGTTGCCACTTCTGGTGTAGCTTCCCTGGCTTCTTCTGCCAGCAGCGTCACTATCGTCAAAGGCACCTCTACCGCTACCGCTGCCTCTACCAACACCGCCCAACTCATCGTCGTATTCGCTATCACCCCATTGGTTCTTGTTGCTGCTGCTGTCAAATCCAACTCCATAAGTGTCATCACTGCGTTCGTTATAGTTGGAACTAATACCTGATCTGTCTCCAGATTTGTCGGTACGTGGAACATCGTAATCTTGTTGGCTACCGTATTTGGATCCACTGGTGTTGGAAGCACCGTGTGGATGTTCTCTTGAATCGAAACCGGAATCATCGTGTCCTTCCATTGTTTCGCTGATCTTGTTTTTCATATTATCAATTAATCCCATTTTGTGATTGTTTGATTAAATTGGTTTCTTAGTATTCTTCTCTAATTCCTAGCGGGAAAGTCTCCCTTTATATACAAATATTCTAGTTTCTGATCTCCACATGTACATCCCTTACCACCTGGTTCTAGACCAACATTTACAAGACAACGTGCCTATTACCATGTACAGTCCCACTGACGTCGTCATTACAGATCTTCCTTCCAGTCCCACTGATGAAAGAAAACAGTTATATTTGAGTATAGAAATTTGACAAGCTTCAGTATTAGTGTGGGGAAAGGTTGATAATAGCCTATTGCTTACGTAAGAACAAAATAAATTAAAATAAAATAAAATAAAAAATAAAATAAAATCAGCCACAGTTTTTTCCTTATCGCCGCTTAAATCCCTTTTTTATCCCCGCAAAAACTCTATCGCCGGCGGTTGCCTCTTTCGGGCAAACGTAAACACCCGTTTTTTTCTCTCTACTAGCAAAACTGAAAGAAACACTAAGAATTGCTACTCTTGATTCTCTTCACAAAGGTCTGTTTCAGCCTGTACCTGGAAGCAAGAGCGTTTGTTTCATATTGATTCTTCAACTTTAATCCATTACTTAAGATCAAACCAACTCCTGCTAAACCAATTTTGCCTTGCTATAAATTTTAAATATCTGCTAGTCAATGTCTTCACATTCAAAATCTCCCAAAAAAATTGTAAAGACACCCAAATATCACAGATCAGTCTTTGGGAATACTAGTCCGAGCAATTCAATTTTTGCAGGATCAAATGGTATTTTATCACCTAATTTTAATGTTGTGAATTCAAAATCAGGTTGGAATTCTTCAAATTTGTATAAAAAGGATGGAAGTAAATTATCAATTAATAAAAGTAAAGATCGCACAAGTATATCAATAAAAACAAAACAGTCATTATCATTAGCATCATCATCATCATCATCTTCTTCTTCCTCCTCTTCAGCATTAGCATTATCAACTGCATCATCATTGACATCGACTTCTTTAAAAAATAGGACACTGGGAGATTTATTTAATGAAAGATCTGAAAATAAAAAAGATGATGAACCAAGAAAATTACGTCGTACAAATACAAGTGAATTGATGGATAGATTTATACCTAATCGACAAACAACATCAGGTAAATTATCAATTGAGAAAACAAAATCTTTACCATCATTTGCTATGCCATTAGATCATATAGAAAATCAAAAAAATGAATTCTATCAAAATTCAGTTGCTGAAGCTTGCGGGTTAGAAGTTGGACAAAGAATTTTAAAATTTCAACCTTTACCACCGGACAGTAAACATAATAGTACGCAAAATTCAACAACTGAAACAACTGATTCAAAACATTTAAGGAGAGTTTCATCATTTAATTCTAATTTTAGATCACGTTCTTATATATCAACAAATGCTGCACAAGCTAGAATTAAAAAGATACCATTATGCCCAGAGAAAGTTTTAGATGCTCCAGGACTTGTTGATGATTTTTATTTACATTTAATTGCTTGGTCTAATGATAATTTACTTGCAATTGCACTTGGTAAAAGTGTTTATATTTGGAATGCAAATGATGGTAGTGTTAATTTAATAACAGAATGTGAAACTATAATAACTTCAATTAAATGGTCACCTGATGATTATTATTTATCAATTGGTTTAAATTCTGGTATAATTGAAATTTGGGATATTGAAAAAAAATCAAAAATACGTACAATGAAATTTAATAATTTTTTACGTATTGCTGTTCAAAGTTGGAATAATTTTAATCTTACAATTGGTATGAAAAATGGTGAAATTTTAAATAATGATGTTAGAATTTCAAATCATTTAATTGATAAATTTTTAAATCATTCAAGTGAAGTTTGTGGTTTATCATGGCGTAATGATGGTTTACAATTAGCAAGTGGTGGTAATGATAATTTAGTTAATATTTGGGATTATAGGAAAAGTTGTTCACCAATTTTCACTAAAACTGCTCATACAGCAGCTGTTAAAGCATTAGCTTGGTGTCCAAATCAATTAAGTTTATTAGCAACAGGTGGTGGTAGTGCATGTAAAAAAATACATTTTTGGAATACTAATACAGGTATAAGAAATAATAGTATTGATAGTGAATCACAAATTAGTTCACTTAAATGGGGGTATTCAAATGGAATTGGTCAAGAAATTGTTAGTACTCATGGTTTCCCAAATAATGAAATTTGTGTTTACAGTTATCCAAGTTTACAAAAAACTGGTGTTATAATGGAAGCTCATGAAAATCGTATTTTAAATAGTGAATTATCACCAAATGGTACAATACTTGCAACAATTTCAAGTGATGAAAATTTAAAATTTTGGAAATTATTTGATACACCACCTGAAGTGAGTACAGATGCAATGCTTACTACTGCGGACAGTAAAAATCTGGGTAAAGTGATGACAATTCGTTGAGACTAATTAATTATATATTGAGATAGTTTTGTATAACGTTTTAATATATTACTAGGAATGGCAATTTTTCTTTCTGCCGAGATTTGATATCTAGCCGCGGTGTTGAACAGGCCGGATTAGGAAAGTGGAAGCGATAGAGTTATGATAATTTGAATACTTCATATACTTAAGGAAGAACTTTTGCTCAGCAAGAAAATTCATGTAGATTTGATGATGTATTACAAGGATAATGAGTAAAGTAGAGATACTTACATATAAGGATGCCAAAAAGGCAGCTCGTACATTATATGCAGCTTTCGATAATGATGATGTTGCAAGATTTGTTTCAAGACATTTAGAACATGATCCAATTAAACGTCGTGAAGTTGATTTACAACTTTATGAAGCATATGTTGTTTCTCATATGATGAAAGGAATTGTTTTCGGTATTAAAGGTGAAAATCATGAAGAAAATGAAACTTTTGAAACTGTTAGTTTATGGGTTAAACCTGATTCTGGATCATTAGATGATTATTTAACACTTATACGATCAGGTTTTGCAAAACTTGCATGGAATACAGGTTCTGAAGGTAGGAGGAGAGTTTTCAGTATTTTATTCGGAGTTTTGCACGCTGAATGTCATAAAATAATGGAAATTGATCCACAGGGTGAATCGAATATGTGGACTTTGGTGTATTTAGGATCTGCACCATCAGCTAGGGGTAAAGGTAATGTGCGTAAAATGTTTGAACATATTTTCCAAAATTATATTGATCCAACTGATGGAATTACATATTTAGAGAGTTCAAGTGTTGCTAATTTCCCAGTTTATGAAAAATTTGGATTTAGAGCAGTTAAAGATATCTGGCTTGGTGATCCAAATGATCCTGTTGATAAGGCTAGAATGGATGTAATGATTAGAGGACCCCATGGTAATGAATGGAAGTACCTTCATCAATCGAGAGAGAAATGGAACTACAAAGTTCATCCAAACTCTGTTGCCAAATAGTAATATTGTATAACAAAATATTGAGATCCTGTATATGTAAATTTAGAGTTTGTTGAAATTTGCGCGTGCTGGGAAAAGACAATTTTTATACTACCGATCTTTAACGCAGTTCTTTTGGTATACATAATGTCAACAGCAATGGACAGCCAACACTCACAGCAAGGGTCCAGTAGTGGTAGTCGGGGGAATAATAGTAACATAAACAACAACAATAATGTTGGTTCAATGAAAGTCCCAACTTCTAGTAGCACTGCTAGTTCAATCAATGATCAAATGGTGTTTCAATGGATTACTGAATTTACTTATGGTCCTAATAAGGAACAAGCATTGTTAGAACTGGGTAAGAAAAGAGAGATGTACGATGATTTAGCACTTGTTCTTTGGAATTCATTTGGTGTAATGTCATGTCTTTTGAGTGAGATTGTTTCAGTTTATTCAATGCTTTCACCACCAACGCTGACTATACAAGCATCAAATCGTGTTTGTAATGCACTTGCATTGATGCAATGTATTGCTTCACATAATGAAACTCGTGGTGCCTTTTTAATGGCCCAAATTCCATTATTCCTATATCCATTTCTTAATACCACATCAAAGCAACGTCCATTTGAATATCTTAGATTAACAAGTTTAGGAGTAATTGGCGCTCTGGTTAAAAATGATTCACCAGAAGTTATACAATTCCTTCTAACTACAGAGATTATCCCACTTTGTCTTAAAATTATGGAATCATCTTCAGAACTCAATAAAACTGTTGCAATTTTCATTGTCCAGAAAATTCTACTCGACGATTTAGGATTGAATTATATCTGTGCAACTTACGATAGATTTGAAGCTGTAACTAAAGTGTTAGGTATAATGGTACATCAACTAACTGAACAACCAACATCGAGATTACTAAGGCACCTTATCAGATGTTACCTCAGACTTTCTGATAATCCAGAAGCTCGCAGCACACTCCGTAAGATCTTGCCGGTAGAACTTTCCAACAACGCCTTTGCCTCTGTGCTAATAGAGGATGAGTCTGCCAGACAGAGTCTTGACATGCTCTTCCAGAACCTCAACCCCAGTCCATAGAATTGCATAGATGTTTGTACAATAAGCTTGTAGTGATGAATCTGTCTAGCAAGACGATCGACGCAGAGACGATCGACGCCTCCAATTTTTTCCAGCTTCACGCGCGTGGGAAGACGCCAGCTGTAGAAGTAACAACAAGACAAGACAAGAGAAAGACAAGACAAGAGAGACTAGACAGATCAAGACAGGTTCGGGTTTCACAAGAGAACAACAATGTCTACCCACACATACAAGAAGAATGAAGACGGGGATGCATCTGTACTTCCGGACAAGATGACTGTTTACCAGGAGTGTTTACAGGCATGCAATGCTTCACCGATTGATGCGAAGAAGTGTCGTAAACTCATGTCGAGATTGTTAAGACTGTTTTACTCTGGTGAAAGTTTTCCCAGAGTAGAAAATACCAATTTGTTCTTTTCAATTTCAAAATTGTTTCATAATAACGATCCTTCTTTGAGACAAATTGCGTATCTTGCAATTAAGGAATTATGTGCAGTTTCTGATGATATTTTAATGATTACTGCATCAATTATGAAAGATATTCAAAGTGGTGATCAAGTTTATAAACCTGATGCAATTAGAACATTATCAAGGGTTTTAGATGGATCTACAATCAATGCAGCTGAAAGATTATTTAAAAATTCAATTGTTGATACTAATCAATCGATTTCATCAGCTGCATTAGTTTCATCATATCATATGTTACCAATTGCTAAAGATGTTGTTAAAAGATGGGTTAATGAAGTACAAGAATGTATTACATCAAATAAAAATTTAATTACTTCACCGTATACACAACATGAACAAACTGGTTATAATCGTCCACCAAATTCAACTTTTATGTATCAATATCATGCATTATCTTTATTATATGAATTTAAAAATGGTGATAAAATGTCATTAATTAAAATGATTCAACAATTAAATGAAAGGAAATCACTTAATAGTTCATTTGCACAAGTTCAAATGATTGGATTTGTTGAAAAATTGATTCATTCTGATGGTAGTTTTGTGCAAAATTTATGGCCACTTTTCGCCAATTGGTTAAATCATAAATCTGATATGGTTGAATTAGAATGTGCGAAAGTTGTTTTAAATATGCATACCAAATTTACACGTGATCAACAAATGCATGCAATTACAACATTACAGAATTTATTATCAGTTCCAAGGACAGTTACTAGATTTGCAGCAGTTAGAATTTTGAATAAAATTGCTATTCGTGATTCTGAAACTGTTGGAGTTTGTAATTTAGAATTGGAAAGGTTGATGAATGATTCAAGTAGATCAATATCAACATATGCAATTACAACATTATTGAAAACTGGTAGTATTGAAAGTGTTGAAAGATTAGTTAAAGCGATTTCAGGATTTATTGATGAAATTTCAGATGAATTTAAAATTATTGTAATTGAAGCAATTAGGACATTATCATTAAAATTTCCATCAAAATATAAGATTATGTTAAAATTTTTAAATGATGTTTTACGTGATGAAGGTGGATTTAATTTTAAGAATGCAATTGTTGAATCAATTTTTGATATAATTAAATTTATACCTGAATCAAAAGCTGAAGCATTAGAAATGTTATGTGAATTTATTGAAGATTGTGAATATACTGAATTATTAGTTAGAATTTTAAATTTACTTGGTAATGAAGGACCAAAAACTTCAAATCCATCAACTTATGTTAGATATATTTACAATAGAATTGTACTTGATAATTCAATTGTACGTTCAAGTGCAATTATTTCATTATCTAAATTTGCACTTATTGGAGATAAAGAACTTGCTAAAAGTATTAAGATTTTACTTGAAAGATCAGTACAAGATATTGATGATGAAGTTAGAGATCGTGCAGTTTTAATGTTAAGACTTTTAAGTTATGAAGATATACATGTTGCAAAAGATTATTTAGTACCTGAATTTAAATATAATTTAACAATTTTAGAAGGTGAATTAACTAAATATGTTCAAAATTCAGATAAGGCATCATTTAAAGAAGAATTTGATATTGATTGTGTACCAAAATTAAGTGAAGAAGAATATAATGCATTACAATTAAGGGAAAGATTGATTGGTGATGTTGGAAATGAAGTTAATGGTGAGACTGAAGATAATATTAGTGAACCTGTTGAGAATGTTTCAGATATTACTAAATATACATTACAAAAGCAACAATATGCAGCAGAACTTGGATTATTACCAGAAATTGGAGAATATGGAGAATTATTACATTCATCTAATATTATTGAATTAACTGAGAGTGAGAGTGAAATTGTTGTTCGTGGTATTAAACATATTTTCAAAGATCATATTGTAATTGAATATTTGATTAACAATACACTTGAAGATATTATACTTGAAGAAGTTAATGTTGTTGTTGAAAGTGATGGTGAAATTAATGAAGAATTTACTTTACCAGTTGAAAAAATTGAACCACAAGGTAATGGTAAAGTTTATGTTTCATTTGATCGTGATGAAAGAATTTTAATTTCTAGAATTAATAATACATTAACATATACTACACGTGACATTAGTGGTGAAGAAGGATATACTGATGAATATGAAATTGAAGATATTGTTATTTGTGGAGGAGATTTTGTTGATCCTGCATTTACAAGTAATTTTACGAATAAATGGGAAGAATTAGTAATTGAAGAAAATGGGATTTTCAATTTAGGTTTAGAATCAGAAGTTGATATTAGTGAAGTTGTTGAAAAATTAATTAATAATATGTCAATGATGCCACTTGAAGGTACAGATATTGTTGGATCAGTTAAGAATCATACAATTAAACTTTTCGGTCGTTCACTTAAAGGTGATATGATTGCATGTATAATTAAAATTGCAATTACATCAAAAGGTGTTATGATGAAACGTTCAGTACGTGGTAGTGAAGGAAGTGAAGAACTTGTTAAGATACTTGCAAACTATGTATAGAGTATATTTAGTTGATAATTAAATCATTTTTTTTTCTTTCAATTAAATTTCAAAACCAAAAGATTTCATGCATTCTTTATAAGCATTTATTAATGGTTGACATTTTGGTGAATCGACACCGTTTATTAGTAGACATTCATCACGAGCTGATTTTTCATCTTTGCAAACGCAACAAGGTTTTGGTTTATCTGGTGAATGTTAGTAATTTATTATTTTTTATTTGTTGAATGGTAATACATACTTTGAGTTGGTTCAGACATGGTTGTTAAAATAAAATGAAAGTAAGAAAATGTGGTTTGATTTGTCAGATCTGGGGTTATAAAGCTTATATAATATATATAACGCGGGCAGGCTGTGCAAAGAAGGTTTGATTTATTAATATTACATTACTTTTCTTTGTAATTCACAATGATTATTGATGGTAATGGTAATGGTAATGATAATGATAATGGGAAATGTGAATTACTTGGACCATTTGCATTATTTGTTCAAGGATTAATGGGAATTATAGTTGTAAGTACACTTGTTTGGAAAAGATATGAAGAAAGACCAGTACGACGTTCATGGGAAGTTTGGGCATTTGATGTTTCAAAGCAAGTTATTGGATCATCATTTGTACATATTATTAATATTTTTATTAGTATAATTAGCAAAGTTAGACAAAAGGAAATACAATTTCATCGAATTGTTGATAATCCATGTGATTATTATTTTCTCAATCTTTTATTTGATACAACTGTGGGTATACCAATATTATATGGATGTATTATTGGATTAACCAAAATTTGTAAATTGATTGGTATAATTGGAGTTGAATGTGGAGAATATGGAGATCCACCAAGATTTAGTTATTATTTAAAACAATTAGTTGTGTTCCTTGCAGCTACAGTTATTATGAAGGCAAGTATCTATGAAACTATGGTTACATTCCCCATACTTGTACGATTGGCGATGTGGGCCTTGTCACGGTTGGACAAGTACCCCAGTGTGCAGGAAGGGTTTGTACTCCTTGTGTTCCCGCTCGTGATGAACGTACTACAATATTATACCGTGGATACCTTAATCAAGGGTCATCGAGTTGCAATTTAGCGTATAAAAATAAATATTACGTAAGCAGAACACACCACACATCACGTGACCAATGCACCAGCCCCCAATGGCCTACTGCACCAGCCACACACACTCTTTTTCTTCCCAATTAGGCAATTCTGGATTCGCGCCTTCCTCTTTCGGCGCCCGTGTTGACGTTTTCCCGCATTGGGCCCCCCGCACCGTCAGCTGTCGCCAATCCCGAATTAACACTGTACACCTCCCAATTGTCTCAACATCATCATCAACTCTATTACTCTAGCCAGAAAAACCCAAAACCTTCTCTCCCATTTAACTCAATCACTTATCCCTCTAACCTCTTCTTCTTTTTCTATTACTTTTTCTTTCTTTCCTCTCCTTTACTTCTCTCTTTCATTATTCAAAAACATTAAATAACACATACAATGCTTTCTTACGGTGATATTACACTCAGAGTTATCAATTTTGCTTTCTTAACTGTTGTTCTTGGTTTATCAGGTTCACTTGCTGCAACAACTGTTTATCGTCACAATCCACAGGTTAATTTCTGTGTTTTCGTTGGTGCTTGGGGTTTATTATCTTCAACTTTCTATGGTGTTGCAGCTTTCTTTATCTCATTCCTTGCTTCACCAATTTTCCTTGCAATTTTAGATTTCATTAATTTTGTTTTCACTTTTGCAGGTGCTACCGCTTTGGCTGTTGCAATTCGTTGCCATTCTTGTTCAAACAGAATATATGTTGAACGTAATAAGGTTACTCAAGGTGTTAAAGATAGATGCAGAAAATCTCAAGCAACTGTTGCTTTCCTTTATTTCTCTGTTTTCGTATTCTTATTCTCACTTGTTATGCAAGTTTTAAATGTTGCAAAGAATGGTTTCTTCTCAACTTCTGTTTCAAAAACTCCAAGAACTGGTGTCCCAACAATGGCTCAAGTTTAAGGAAAGAAAAAAAAAGAAGAATTGTGATTTTTCATTCAATCCAATCCAATTCTTTTTTTTTTAATTGATACCTTTATATATTGTTACTATTACTTACCAATCCTACATCAATTCCAAAATTTAATTCAATTCAATTCAATTCATATCACATTACATCATATTATACATCCCTTATTATTTCTTTCGTTTTTATAATTAAAACTAATTACTATTTAACTAATAATACTCTTATTATTACTACGACTACTATTACTATTTATACCCTTTGACAAACATAAAACGTTCAATTGATTCCCACATTAATTCACTAATTTGTCGATCACGAAATCTTTGATTCCTATCAAGTGAAATAATTTCAACATTCCAACGTTTAACATTATTTGGTACAATATCACCATTATAATTAACATAAAAACCTTTAACTTTTTGAAATAATTCATTTGGATCATTTATTTTATATTTTTTAAATTGCCATTCTTGACCTGTTGTGAAAACTGCAACAACTCTATCCCAATATTCAGGTTTAACGAAAAATTTCTCAACATTTTTAACAACAACAAATTTAATAATTCTTTTAAATTTTTTACTATCACGTCTAATATGTAATAAATCTGAATTATTATTACATTTACTTGGATCTTCAAATTTACCTTCTTCAAGAAATCCTTTAATATTACCCATTGTTAACATCGAAATTGCACTTGGTGAAAGTATAATAATTGGATCTTTATTAATATTATTATTCTTTCCACTTCCACTTTTACCATTCTTACCCTTATCTCTATCCCTATCACCTGATCTCTCTCTTTCCTTCAAATTCTCTTTCTTATTCTTAATTTCAGGTTTCTTCAATGCACGTACAATCTTATATTCACATTCCCTTATTAAATTACTAAAATCAATATTCTTTTCAGTACCACGTAATGCCTTATCATGATCAATTAATTCAATCTCATGTTTACTAATCTCTTTCAATAATTCATCATTTTCAATCTTCTTCCTCTTACTTTCACGATAATCAACTTTCTCATTCTTACGTTTATCATGTTGTATATTTTCTTCTTCTTCATTATTATCATTTTTCTCACCACTTAATAATTCAATCAATTTAGTACGTTCCATAAATGGTATAACTTTAACTCCTTCATTCGAACATTTCTCAATATATTCAGTAACTGTTGCTTCACGATTATTCCAACAAAATAAAACACTATTAACATCATAACTTTCAACTCCTGATTCTTTATCCTTTCTAAAATCTTCCTCCACTCCTTCAATTTTCACAATACCTTCAACTTCTTCAACTTTACGTCCTTCAGCTACCGCTTTCTTAAGAACATCAACAAACGTCATTGATCTTACAACTCACTATTTAATACTCAATAACTTCTTCACCAATATTGGATCTTTCAACAATAACTATTTCTTAATTCAACTCTCGCGCAATCCTAACTAGTTTAATGCACGCCACCATACCATTCTTCTATATCAATGGAATACCAAAACTCAAATACAAACCATACTTTCCTCTCTCGTGTACTTGGGACAGTCGAAGAGGAAAATAATTCAATACCTCCTTTCCATGATGATACCTTAGGTGATTTACAATTTCAAAATCAAAATTTATCTAATCAACCATTATCAGATATAAACTTCAAAGATAACATCCGTGATATAAACTTTCAAAGTGATAATGAATCTGATGATGAAGATATTAATTTAAGGACACAATTAGAGGAAGAATTAAACCTTAATTTTGATATAGAAGATCAGCGTGATCATACTCGTCGTAATTACAACCAAAATAACATTCATCGTTCAATACTCAATAAAATCGAAGAATCTGTTCATCATTTAAAAGATGTTGCCAAAAATTACTCTCAATCAAGACATAATCATCATCCTATATTACCACCACAAGATAAAGCTCGTTGGTTATGGGCAAACGTATCCAATTTAGACATATTCCTTGCTGATTTATATACTTATTATCAAGGAAATGGTTGGTTATGTATTGCTCTGTCACGTACTTGTGATTTACTAATTGCAGTATTTGTTGTAATATTATCAGCTTTTCTTGGTCATTGTGTTGATTATAATTCACTTTTCACAGGTTCAGCAACTACACTATCACAAGTATGCTCTTCACCTACAATTTGTATTGCTTCAACACCATTCATACAGAAACTATTCTACATATTCTTATCCATCTTACTCACTCTTCGTACCATTAACGCATACAATTCACTCAATCATCTTCGAGATATTAAACTTTTCTACAATTATTTACTACAAATTGATGATTCTGAATTACAAACCATTTCTTGGCCACAGGTGGTCAAAAGGATAATGGCAGTTAAGGCACAAAATACAAATGCTGCAACTTCAACGATTAAATCTAAATTAAATGCTCATGATATCGCCAATAGACTTATGCGTAGGGAAAATTATTTTATTGCAATGATTAATATGAACATTTTAGGTGATTCCTTAAACGTACCAATACCACCATTCCATTTATTCACTAAAACACTTGAATGGAATCTTAAATTATGCATACTTGATTCATTATTTGATTCTCAAGGTCATTTAAAACGTAAAATAATAAGCAAAAATCATAGACTTACAAATATAACTGAACTCAAGAAAAGATTCCGTGTAGCTGGCCTACTAGGAATTTTTATCTCACCTTTCCTCGTATTCTATTTCACTGCATACTATTTCCTCAAATTATTCTATGATGTTAAAACTAACCCTGGAATATTAAATGCTCGTTCTTATTCACCACTTGCTCGTTGGAAAATGAGAGAGTACAATGAACTACCACATATTTTCCATAAAAGACTCTCACTTTCAAAAGAACACGCTGATAATTACCTCGCAAATTTCCCAAAGGAAATAACAAATATCTTATTAAACTTCATAGCTTTCCTCTCGGGATCATTACTTGCAATACTAGTCATACTTACACTAATTGATCATGAAAACTTCTTAACTTTTGAAATAACCTCAGGTCGAACAACATTATTCTACATTTCAGCACTAGGTGCCCTATTCACACTCTGCAAAAATTCAGTCCCCGATAATACAACCCGTTATCTTTTCAATCCAGAGTCTTCACTTCGCAATGTTGCTCAACATACCCATTACCTACCTAAATCATGGGAAAATAGGTACCATACAGTGGACGTTAAAACTCAATTTTGCTCACTATACAACCTTCGAATTTATCTTATATTCAAAGAACTATGCAGTCTTATCTTCTTACCATACATTCTCTATTTTTCACTCCCGAAAAAAAGTGATCGTATTATCGATTTCTTTAGAGACTATTCAGTACACGTAGATGGGTTAGGATATGTTTGTTCATTTGCCATGTTCAATATGAATGATAACAAGGATAAACTCGGAAAGGAACCTGACAAGAATGATAAAATGGTGGCTTCTTATATACACTTTATCGAAAGCTATGGTGATCCAACAACAACAGCAACAGCAACAACGGGACATCGCACTTTCCAAAACCCAACACATAATTTGCTTCGCAAAAACACAGGCAATAACAATATTCCACACGTTGAAGAAAATAACAACAGTATCGTTAATGTTAACAACAGTATGTTACTTGGTGAAAGTTTCCAATTTGGAACTGAAAACCGTAATAATTTTGCTAGTTCTGACGATATAGCTCATAGCACAGGTGGCGTTTTAGGATTACTAAATCAAGTTTATAAATATAAATAAATGAATCTGTTGCACAAAGTTAATGACCTTTCCGTAACTTCTTCTTTTCCCTCTCGTATTCGTTCTTTGCTGCACCTTCCTCCGTTTGAATAGAATTGTAAATATGTGCCATCTTGCTGTGGTACTCTTCGTATTCTTTCTTCTTCCTTTTGATTTGTTCCCTTGCTTCGAACTTCGTGTCCCTCCGTAATTCCTTGAGCGCTTGTTTCTTCTCTTCCTTCACTTGATGCTTCAATTTCGAAATCTCTTCTCTAACAGCAACAGGGTCAAGTGGATCAGCAGTAACAGAACGTGCTGAACGATGATCTGGATTGAATCGTTCACTAAACCGTGGTGCAACTTGTGCAATACCAACTGCACGATGTTGTTGAATTTTCAATGGACGACGTTCATTAGTAGATACACGATTAACATTGACTAACTTGGATGCAACATTAACTAATCCTGCATGTGTGTTTCCAACATGTTTAACAAGATGTTTTATAATGAAAAGGAAAGATGATGTAAGTTCAGGAGCTGCTGGTGTGCTCTTCACCATTTTCGATACTAAATTGTCTAAAGTATGTACCGCTTTGGCAAGTACACGGTCAACAAATACACCAGTATCTTCACTTTCCGCTAATTCAAACATTTCAGCAATTGATAATGGTTCAGACCCCACTGCTGTAAGTTCTGCACCTGATTTCCTCGTAAATGCAGTTGCAATAGGTGCTGTTGAACATACAAGAATATGCTCCCAATCAACAATTTCTTCCGGTTGAGGTACAACAGCAAGTAAAACACGGTGCAAGAACCGCACAACCTCTGGTATAACACGTTCCGAGATACGTTCGTACCTTAACAACAGGTCACACAAAAATACACCAAAAAATAGTTCCCTCTTGCTTTCTTCAGGATGCATAAACTCAAGCGCTTCACATGAAACAACAAGAGCTGGAATAACAACAAGATGATATTTGTCAGAAGTGGAGAATGTACGGCCAATAAGTGCAAGTAACACCGCGTCTTGCTGTAATGGGAACACACTCTCGTCTCTTCGTAGGAGTCTTTCATGCATATTCATAATATGGCCACGGAATGCATCAAGCATTTCTTCAGGGTACTTTTCAGTCAAGTTACAGACAGTCTTTGTAAGGAAGTCCATGAGTCTCACATAACCTGCATTTTCATTCCCATGTTTTTCATTTGCGAGTTCTAACGTATATTCCAGTAGCACAGTAGTGAAAACTCCAAGTTTCTCTTTGTTACCAGCAGCTAGTTTTGGTTGATATGTTGCAAAAACGTTCTTGATCGTCGTAACTGTAGCCTCATAATCATCATTTACAAACTTCTTCAATTCGTCTAAACTTTGAGGACACGTTAATTTTGCCTTTGAAACTTTTGGCTTCATAACGATTTTCTTATTTCCAATAGTAATTACGTTTTCAACGAGTTTGTCACCAACATCATTTATCTTGTCTCCCTCTCCATAATCATCCTCCTCTTCTTTTTCTCCCTCACTCTCACTCTCATCTTCCACTGGTGATCCCACACTAAACCCATTCTCCTCATCACCACTACCAGCCCAGAAATCATCGTCCAAATCATCTGCAACAGCACCATCGGCTCTCAACTCTTCGTCATCACCTTCCATACGAGCAAGTCTCTTCTTTTCGTTCTCAGCAAGCCTTTCTTCCTCCTCTCTCCGCAACTCTTCCTCTGTCTTTGTCCTCTCTGTTGGTTTTGCACGCTTATCCAGCTTTGCTTCGGTAACTTTCATCTCATACTCAACATCAAACTTCGACTTCTCCTCATTTGCAACCTCTTTCACACTCGCAGTAACTGTACTGATCTCATCCATCACATCCTCAAAATCTTCATCCAATGCTGCAACTCTGTCTTGATTCTCTAATTGCTGTTGCTGTCTCAAATGCTTATACTTCTTCGACTTTGCAATAACCTCCTTCATAACCTCTGCTTTAGTCTTCTTCCTCTCTGGCTGCTGTACTTCAGCTTCCACTGCGTCCACATCTGTAACTGTTCTTTTCCTAGAAAAAAAATCATCCTCATCAATGCTATCCTTCAATGCTATAGATTCACCCTGATGTGTCAAACCACCGAAATCACCATCGTCCGCGTAATCAATGTTATCATCGTCTTCTAAATTGTACATCGAACTTTTACTTGCCTTAGCTAACCTTTCACGGGTAAATCTCTCCAACATCTTATCCTCGAATGACAACTTTTCGTTACCTTCACCAAATCTTCTGTCTATAGTACCACCGGCTTTACCCTTCCTACTCATACGTTCTTCAAATTCCTTTTTCCTACTTTCCTCCCCAATCTGTTTGGAAATTCCTGGCTTACCAACGGTACGTTTCTTTTCAACAGCATCTGCTCTTTTGTTTCTTGAAACTTTCACATCAAACGGATTGAACTGTTCCCTGATTTCTCTCAAAACTTGTTCCTTGTCGTCTTTGCGCAATTTGTCTTGGGAACCTTTCTTTCCCTTTCCTTTCTTTTTTGAAAAAGTTTGTTCTGTTAAACCAGCATTCTTCAAGCTCTCTCTAAGCTTTTTAAGCTGTTTTCCACCTGCCATGGTTGAGTTTCGATTACCTCTATAAGTTTTAGTTGGTTAAAATTTTTTTGTTGAAAAAAAATATTGTCTTGTCTCGAAATGGAAATTTCACTGTATGTACAGCAATATTTGCTGCTAGCTCTAGTGAGATCACCACCACCGATTATAATTTATAAACTCATGTCCACACGAAGGGTTGTTGTTACCGGTGTCGGTATTGTATCACCACTGGGAGTTGGAGCCAGAATTTCTTGGAACAACTTGATAGAAGGAAAGTCTGGATTGATATCAACTTCAAAGTTAAAAGACGCTGACAAGTATAATGACATTCCTTCTAAGGTTGTTGGTAAAGTTCCAACTTATGAAGGAAAAGTTGAATCTACTCCTGAAGGGGTATACAATGTATCCAAACATTTTACCCCTCATGAGTTGAGACGGTTTTCTCCATTTATCCAGTATGCGATTGTAGCTGCCGATGAAGCATTAAAGGACGCACGATGGAACCCTAGTGAATTGACGGAGGAAGACCGGATTAGATCAGGAGTTTGCATTGGATCAGGAATTGGGTCATTTGAAGATGTTATTATCAATGGTGTTAATTTTGAGAAATACGGTTATCGGAAATTGCAACCATTGTCGATTCCAAGGCTGTTGGCTAACATGGCTAGCGGAAACGTTTCCATCAAGTATGGATTGAAAGGTGTCAATCATTCGGTTAGTACTGCATGTGCTACTGGTGCACATGCTATTGGAGACTCGTTTAGATTCATTCGTGATGATTATGCTGATGTAATTGTTTGTGGGGCATCTGAAGCTTCAATAACTCCAGTTTCCCTTGGTGGATTTGCACGTTCAAAGAGTGTAGTTACAAAATATGCGGATGAGCCAGAAAAAGCTTCTAGACCGTTTGACAAAGATCGTTGTGGTTTTGTACTTGGTGAAGGAAGTGGTGTACTTGTTTTAGAGGAATTGGAACATGCACTTTCGAGAAACGCTCACATTTACGCCGAAGTTAAGGGATACGGATTGAGTGGGGATTCTACTCATATTACAACACCAAGTAAAGATGGTGATGGTGCTAAACGTGCCATGGAAATGGCTGTCAAACGCGCAGGAATAGATGTTAAAGATGTTGGGTATGTTAATGCACATGCGACATCTACGCCCCTTGGTGATAGAGCTGAAAATTATGCAATTAAAAGATTGTTCAGTGGAAACAAAGATCTCAAAGTGAGTTCAAACAAGGGACAGATGGGACATTTGTTAGGTGCTGCTGGTGCAGTAGAATCTATTTTTACCATATTTGCAATAAAGGAGGGTATAATTCCTCCAACGTTGAATTGTGACAATCCAGGTATGCATGAAGAAGATGTGAAGGATGATTTTATTTTTGATTATGTTAGTAATGAAGCAGGAAAAAAGGAAATCGATTATGCATTAAGTAATAGTTTTGGATTTGGTGGTACTAATGCATCACTTTGCTTTGCCAAGTATAGAAATTAATTTTAGTATATAAAAGGTATGATTTTCCTTTGGTTATTTATTTGTTCCTGTGATTTATAGAAAATGTATGATTGGTTTGCTGAAATCGATAAATTCAACAGAACCCATAGAAATACGAGGAAGTATGAAACTGAAGGGTTCAGTAAGAAACAAGTTGCATATATCACTATTTCATCAAAATAATGTGGACAAGTAACGTATTTAAACAATCCAATACGTGGGAGGTTATATTTTTTTTGTTTTGATAAGGTTTTATGGTTGAAGTACTGATCGATGTATGCAAGTGTGAAACCAATCAAAGCAATGTACCCGCATAAGTTGATCCTTCCATTTTCCCCATCAATAATTTTCAAAAAGGAAATCAAGTTAATAGAAGTGTAAAAGAATATTCCAACCAGATAGTGAAATATGTGAATTTTAGCAGTTGCAGAGAACTTGGATACAAAATAGCATTCGTATAGTCTTCGCATACTTTGCAAACAATTGATCCATACAATCGCATTGAGTGTTCCATATTGGTTACGATAATGCCATTGAAAGTACAAATTCGACCATGACAATATGAAATGTATAATGTAGAAATGGGTGAACCAGTGTTTTGGAACGTATATGTTCAATAGTGCATCATTTTCATTCTTCAATGTTTTGCCATACTTTAAAAACGGTTTAAGAACATCAACTGTAGTTGCTATAAAGACACCCAAACATGATATCAAATAAACTAGATTGATACTCCACAACAATCCCTGTGCCCAATTGTGGGTCATTTGAATGTTTTTCCAACATTTGTTGTCAAGCTTGAAAAGATTTGAAAAAAAATGCGACTCAAGAAATTAAATTTGAGTTGCTGTTGAATTCAAGTTTGTTTCATCTTTTAATCTATAGCTGTTTATCTGATTACGATACATCATTTGAGAAACACATAGTAAAATGGCACTTCCTTTAGTTGCAATATATTATGGTCTATTAATTATAGGATCCATATTATTTTTACAAGTTTACGAACAAGGTAATTTAATTGATGGCGGACACCAAATGATGAATACAATTTCTGACAAAAAGGATCACTTACTCGAGAAAATTACACCATATGTTGAAGAAGTAAGGGAAAAGCTTGGCCAATTCCATCATGAAGAGCCATCAAATGTGGAAATTGCATATGAAAAAATTGCTAATACTGTTGCAGCTAAAAAAGCTGTTTATATTTATGATAGATTTATTGAGGAGTTTAATGAATCTATTGCTGGTAAGTTTTTCCATAAAGTTGGAGCTGCAATTGAACAATTTTTTGCAGAACATCCTGCTATTTGTGAACGTACAAACGAGGTATTTTTAGCAATTAACAGATACGCTGAAATCATTTATGATTTTAGTGCTGAAAAACTATCAATAATTTCTGAAATAAGTCCAATCAAGAGTATCATTACTAAATATGGTGAAATTCACAATGAATATGTTACACCATATGTTGAAAGTTCAAGTGAATATGTTTCTAAATACATTAATTCAGTTATTACATATGTTTGTAATGGAATTGGTGAAGAAAATCTCAAATCAAGTTCTGAACTTACATATACTTTTGTCATTGTTATTATTGCTGTTTTCATGTGTAAGATGGCATTGACCAAAGTATTAAGGATGTTTGTTAAAGATGCGTTTCAAATGAATCGTAGTGTTTCTGATATGTACAAAAATAGTCTCAAGAACACTACACATTCTCCAATTTACGAAACCATCAAACAGAAGAGTGAACATGCTATGGTGATTGATGAACTTGAGCTAGTTGAAGCTGAAGTAGCTGCCAACGCTGTTGAATCTACATCTACATCTACATCTACATCTACATCTTCTTCTGTGTCTTCTGACGCGAGCAATCGCAGCATCTCAGGGAGCAATCGCAACACCACAGGGAGCAACCGCAGAGAAGAACAACAGCAACAACAGCAACAACAGCAACAACAGCAACAACAGCAACAACAGCAACAACAGCAACAACAGCAACAACAGCAACAACAGCAACAACAGCAACAACAGCAACAACAGCAACAACAGCAACAACAGCAACAACAGCAACAACAGCAACAACAGCAACAACAGCAACAAAAAGAACAACAGGAAGAAGAAAAACAAGAAGAAGACGTGAACAACAGTGTGATTGTGGAACATGAAACTTCTAGTTCGGCGTCTATCTCTTCGTCTACCTCTTCCCAGATACCGCCCGTGCAGCCACCGCGTACAGCACCTACAACTACACAGACAGCACCTGTGACGGTGCAAGGCACCAACATCTAGCCGACGTAGGACCTCTTCTTTCTCCTCTTCCCTCTTCACTTTAATCTTGATCTTCTTCTTGTCCCATTGTACTGACTGTGTAGCCCAAAACAACCGCGCCCCATTTTCCCCCAGCCTCGTTTTCACCACAGAACAAAGCAAAAGCTGAAGCAAAAGCCCTGTCCCAACTGACACTGTTCCATTCCATTCCATTCTATTCTATTCCATTCCTTTGCCACCTTTGCTACGTGTACTTTATATAATGTTCCAACAGGAAAAGCCTCAACAATATAACCAGGGAGGATATATCCAGCAAGATTACAACCAAGGTTACAATAACAACTATAATAACCAGATGGGACAGCAATATCAGCAACAACAGTATAACAACAACCAGAGAAGTCATAGGGGAAGCGGTGCTGCTTCAAACTTTTTCAAAAGACTGTGGGATTCAATTATTTTCGGTGCTGGTGCAACTATAGGTAGTAGACTTATCAATGGTATTTGTTCATAAAATACTCCGATTTCTCATTTTCTCTATAAATGGTTACATCCTTACTTAAAATAAAATCCGTAAACATTCCATATACGCTGTATACTCAACAATTTGTACTCAATATCAACATCTTGGCTAATTAATTCATCAATATCACAACAGAAAGTTTCGTAAACATAAATTGGAAGAATTTTAATTGCTAATTTCTTCAAATTTTTGGCTTCTATAAATAATAGTCCAATCTTGTAACAATCTTGACCATGATTATTTTCATTCCTACTTCCAACAACCATATGATCTATTAATTTCTCAATACTTCCTAAACTTTCACAAACACGAGTACAAATTTCAATATGTTTTAATTTTTCATTCTTCTCCGCATTTTCACCTCTATACCAACTCATAAACGTATTTTTCAAAAGAACAAGGATTAAAATTGATGGTGATGCAGCAACAAATCCGAAAACTAATTCTTGACTTTTCAAAATCTTATCAACACCATTTAATGCAAGTGTTCCATCAACTTTTGTCTTTTGAATTTGAATTAATAAATTCCTTAACATATCACCAACAAGGATAGATTTCACTGGTGTTTTCAATTCTTTCTCATATTCACTCATTATAATATCTAAATCACCATACTTCACATTCTCAATAATAATATTCTTGTCAGCAACTTCAAGATGTGCATCTTCCACATACTCTAAAACCATCCTTTCTAATGATTTCAAATCCGTCTCTAATGATTTTTGTGACATTAACGCAATTTCAGATTGATCATCATGTCTAATAGTTTTCAATATATTGTTAACAGGTTCAATTATCCAATTATTCCAAAATGATTTAGCCGTATCGTAAATGTATAATGTAATACCTTCAAAATAATCAAAACATTCCCTTCTTGTTTCCGGACTCGTTGCTAATAGATGAATATTATAGATAATTGTTGGTGCATATGAAAGTGCAATTAAACCTCCACTGAGGTACAATGGCCACGTTCTAGTCCAGTATGATGGAATTGTATTTATTTTTTCTGCAATTTCTAATTGATGGAGAATTTCAGGTCTCATATTTATAAACTCAATTAATGAATCAATAGAACCATCAGTAGATTTCAATTCATAAATACTATCTTTCAACAACCCAACTGTATGATTGATAACTCCAATTTGTAGTTTGTTATTTTCATAAGATGGAACATTGAGAAATAAGTATCCAAGTTTGGTTATATTATTCTTCTTCAAAGAAATTAGATTTTTCCTCTTTTTTTCAATTTCAAATCTTGAATAAAAATATGGCAACTTGAATGTTGCATACAAAAAACTATTCAAAAGTGATCTTGATGCACGCTGTTTTTCTATAATAAAAGTTGTAGGAGATTTGAGAAATGTTTCAACTGTTTCATTTATCAATTTAACAGCAGATCGAGTCCATAACATCAATTGTGTAAACAGTTTCTTACCATATTCAGGAACCCATCCAGGAATATCAACACTCTTCTTCAAATTAACCCTACTTACCTCTTTGAAAAAATCAGCTATTTTGTGTGGCAAGTTCTGAATAAGATAAAGTATAATCAAATGTGTTCGTGACAAAATTCTATCATAATAACTAATATCATTTAATGTATCAAGTGTAGAATCAATCAAATATTTACTCGTATCTGTTATCATCAAAACTGTAATGTAAAGTACACTTATTTCGGCAAGTCCCCTAATATTATCATCAGTACTTTCCAACCATTTTCCAGATTTAATCATTTCAGCACAATTAAGAAGCAATTTTAATTCTGAATTGCTCAATTTGATATCTTCAGCTGTCTCCTTAGAATACTTTTCACTTATATCGTAAACTTCCAAAACAACTTTTTTCACATCCTTCAATGTTGAATCTTCATTTTCAAGTTGTTCAATATTAGACAAAAAGACAATTGCCTTTTCTTGCACAGACTCCAGATTACTAGCAACAAATCTTTGAGGAGTCAAAACAGACATGGGTTTAAGTTTTACAAGCTAATTTCCGTCGTGTGCAGCTCACAACATCAAATGAGTTCAATTCAACGCGTGCATTGTGCAATGTTGATAATTGTGCTTAATTTGGTCTCCGCTGATCTTAATTGCGGACATATAATCAATCATCCCTTCCTTTTAAGCTTCCCCTTCTTTCCTTTCTTTGCACACAACTGACAATACCTTTATAAGATTCATCAGTATCTCTGCTGTGCTTACTAAAAACTGTCCAGATATACTAAACTTTTTGCACATCGGGACTCAAGTGAAAGAGATATTGAACTACAAGATTTTAGCAACGAACTTCAACAAAGTACATCAAATAATCAACATAATAGGAAAATGAAGTTCTCGCATTCTCTTCAGTTTAATGCTGTCCCTGAATGGTCTTCAAAATATATAAATTATTCAGCGTTAAAGAAAATAGCATATAATTTACAAAGAGACCACGTTGAACAATTAAGTTCTAAAAATCCTAATGAAGAAGTAACATTTACTGAGGATCCTAATGATCCTTCTAATCCTATTTCTATTTTCACCAAAGCACTTGATAAAGAAGCTGATAAAATAAACAGATTTTATCAACAAGAAGAAGAGAAAATTTATAATCAATATGAAACTGTTTTGAAAGAATTTTTAGAATTTGAAGTAGATTTCCCATATGATAAAAGTGATGAATCAACAAGAAATAAATTAAGACAAATATTGATAGAAATAATGCCTAATTATAGCTCTAAAGTTATGGAATATTCACATGATCGTGGTGATTTAGGTGCAGTATCCAATTCGAATGCAGATGATATCGTAAACCAAACAGAGAACAATTATCCAACTTTTAGCCCACAATCTGATGCAATTAATGGTGTTCATGAAGATGTTGATTCCCTCACTTTAACTAAAAAGAGATCTATTCCAGTTTTATTCTATGATGATGACTTTCATGTTACATTTTTAGAAGCTCTGAAAGCTGAGAAGAAAACTCTTATTACCGGTGTTTTCACACAATTATCTGAACTCAAATCCTACATTGAGTTGAATAAGATCGGTTTTAGGAAAGCATGTAAGAAATTTGATAAGTTATTGCAAGTATCAATAAAAGATGAATATTTAGAGAAACTTGAATCTCTTTACGTTTTTAAGCAGTCAACTTTTGATAACTTACATGAAAAACTCCATAATATAATAAAATTATACTCAGTCTTTACACATGGTCATATTGAAGAAGCTAGACTTGAATTAAGTACCAATTTACGTGAAAAGGTTGTTTTTGAAAGAAACACTGTCTGGAGGGATATGATTGGTATGGAGCGTAAATCACAAGCAGCTTATGCAAAGCCTGAAACTTTAAGTGAAAGGGAACCATATACATTGAAATTAGGAGCTGGAAGAGAATTGGTCGTTCCACTATTTTTGACGTCCTGGAACTTCATAAAAATTGTAATTATTTCAACATTGACTATCATACTAATAAATTCATCTCCATTTGAGGACAAGCAACAGAAAAATTGTTTTGCAGTTTTAGTTTGTTGTTCTCTTTTATGGGCAACAGAAGCTATACCGTTATTCACAACTTCATTACTTTTACCATTTTTACTTGTTGTATTAAAAGTTCTAAAAAGTCCAGAAGGTGAAGTACTTGATGCTGTGGAAGCATCCAAATTTATTTGTTCTGCAATGTGGTCCCCAATTATTTTGTTGTTGTTGGGTGGTTTCACTCTGGCAGCTGCACTATCAAAATACAACCTCGACAAAATAGCATGTACCTTTTTACTTTCCAAGGTAAGGCAGTCACCTTCACATATTTTATTTGCAATTTTGGTGGTTTCAACCCTTGTTTCTGCTTTTGTTTCCAATGTAGCAGCTCCAGTCTTGATGTATTCAGTTGTACAACCAATTCTCAATACTCTCAATGATACTACAGTTGATGGTAAAACAGTGAAAAATCAATTTGCGCAAGCTTTGGTTTTAGGTATTGCATTGGCATCAAGTATTGCAGGTATGGCATCTCCTATTGCTTCTCCACAAAATGTGGTTGCACTACAATTCATGGATCCACAACCAAACTGGATTCAATGGTTTGCAGTAAGTATCCCTGTTTGTCTCTCTTGTTTGGTGATTATATTTGTTGTCTTATTGTTTGCATTTCCATTTCAAAATACCACAATTGTTCCAATCAATCAAACACACGATGGTCTCAAAGGGAAACAAGTATTTGTTTTAGCAATAGCAACTTTGACAATTGTGTTGTGGTGTTTGACTAGTTTCTTAGCGGATGTATTTGGTGACATGGGACAAATCGCTTTACTTTCAATGGTTCTATTTTATGGTACTGGTATGTTGTCGCAGGAAGATTTCAATAATTATCCATGGACAATTGTGATCTTGGCTATGGGGGGTATGGCATTGGGTAAAGCCGTTACCGTTTCCGGTTTATTGGCAACAATAGCACATGATATTCAAATTAGATTAATGGACAAAGAATTACTTACAATTCTGATTGTCTTTGGATTTATTGTTTTAGTTATGGCAACTTTTGTTTCTCATACAGTTGCATCATTGATTATTGTTCCTCTAATTGCTGAAATTGGTAAATCATTACCTGACCCTCATCCTAACCTATTGGTTATGTGTACTGCATTGATGTGTTCATGTGCGATGGGATTACCAACAAGTGGATTTCCGAATGTTACCGCTATTGGATTGACCAACAATGTTGGTGTTAAATATTTAGATGTTTCCACATTCATCAAAATCGGTGTACCAACATCTATTGGATGTGGTATTGTGATTGTTACAATTGGATACTTATGCTTGAGAATTCTCGGAATGTAATTTCTTGAAAATTGGTAGTTTTTTTGCATAATTAGAATGTCATTATTTAGTTTTAATTTATAATATTACACTGTACCGAAATATCGATCGTCAATAATACGTGCATCGATGTCTTCAACACCTCCTGTTACTACAGATACTTTCGGGAATGCAGCAAAAATTCTACGTAGTGCAATTTCAGTAACTCTGTAAGATACAATAATAATTTGATCTTCTTTGACCCCATGATCTAAAAGGACTTTGATTGCCATCACACCAGCAGTACCTGAAATTATTTCCGCTTCAAAAAGTAATATTGTATCCTTTGCCCTAAACTCTGGAAGCTTTTCTGTGTGCAATTGAGGTTCACCTGTCCTCGAATCAGCTTGTATTAGAAGTTTCCCGATTTGAACAGAAGGTATGGTTTGTCTTAATGCTCTCTGAAAGACATCACCTGAACGAATCATGGAAACGCCAATCACATTGGAAGTCTGAAAATATGCGTCACTGAAAGATAAACTATGATTTGTGGGTGTTGTTATTGTACGTCCTAGATTCTCACCGGACTCGTATGGAATGAAATCTAATGCAAAAGTTATCAGAAGTGAAGCTATTCGGTTAAAATTAAAAATAAAATCATCACTTGAAGTTTTCCTATCAAGTATAGTTGTATAAAGCACTTTTAGCTGATTATGGACAGGTAAAATGTGTACTCGTGACATGTCAGGACCGGCATGGAGACTATTAAGATGAGCAATATGAGTATCTGATTTTTCCTTTAGTTTCCTCTTCAAATGTGCAATAAGCATAGATAAAGCTATCTTATTATCTGAACCTCGAGGAATTACAATATCTGCGTTCGATCTAGTCGGTAAAACGTATGCAATAGAATTTGGTTTGACAAATTTGTTCCATTGTTGAATAACTCCTTCAATTGAACGATCTCTATGTATAATATCACGTAATAATCTCCTTGAATAACAAATATCAATATCAGTGTCAACAAAAACTTTAAAATCCATTAATTTCAATAATTCAGGATGAAAAAGTGACATTATACCTTCAATTATTACAACATTAGCACCATAAATGGTTATTTTCTGATTTGGTTGCCTTGAATGAGTCTTGAATGAATAAACTGGAATATCAACTTTTTTACCAGCTTTTATATTACGCACACATTCAATGATTGCATCAAAATCATAAGCATCGGGTTTATCAAAATCAAATTCGTTTGAATATGCTAGTTTGGATTGTTCAGGTGTTAAATCCTTGTAAAAATTATCCAATGAAAGAAGGATGGTCCATGGTTGATTTATAGAATTGGTTATTTCTTGCGCAACAGTTGTCTTTCCTGATCCACTAAGACCAGCTATTCCTATAATGTAAGGAGAGGACCACGGCGGTATGTAAGCAGACATGACGCTGTTTGATCGATAAGAAGTTCAATAACGACGTCTCAAACAATTAGGTCCGCAACATGAAATTGCGACATATTCAGTGCTGTGCAACGTACTGAACAACTAGAAACATCATGCTAGATTGGCAAAAAAGAAACAGGAAAAAGTACAACTACTACTACTAAAGGCCTCTCATTGATAATCGGAAGTCAATGAGATTGTCTTCGGAATTAGTAGGTGGAAACTATTTACAACATCTGAGTTAAATATCAAGTAATTACAATACGGCTCAACAAGCTAAATTTTAAAATCTCTTCTTTCTTTTCCTTTCTTCTACAGTTGGTGTAGCAAAGCTCACAGGATGAAGCGGGCTGGTAATAATGAAGAATCGGACTTGAAACGACAGAAGAAGGAAAAGTATGAGATGGTGTTTGAACATGTGGTGGAAGAAAATGAAGATGATACAGAAGATACCACCAACTACGACATTTTACAGTTGATCGAAGAAGAAGAAGAGAAGGAAAAGTCGTTAATCAAATTGAAGCAATCATTGCCAATATATGCATATCGACAGAAGATTTTGGATGTTGTCGAACAAAATCCGGTGATTATTTTAGTTGGTGAGACAGGTTGTGGTAAAACTACACAAGTTCCACAGTATCTTTTTGAAGAAGGAAAGCGTGTATGTTGTACTCAACCAAGAAGAGTAGCAGCAACCAGTGTTGCTCAAAGAGTTGCAGTTGAAGTGGGATGCAAAATAGGTGAAGAAGTAGGTTATGCCGTTCGTTTTGATAAAAAGGCGAGTAAAAAGAGTCGAATCAAATATGTTACTGATGGTATACTTGTTCGTGAATTCAGCGAAGACAACATGTTGAGTAAATACGATGTGATAATGGTGGATGAAGCTCATGAGAGAACTTTGAATACAGATATTCTACTTGGATTGTTGAAACAGTTGATTTCAAAAAGGTCTGATTTACGTATAATAATTGCTTCGGCTACGATAGATGCAGATGTTTTCTGCAATTTTTTTGGAGGTGGAGCACCAATCCTTCGTGTTCCAGGACGAACCTTCCCTGTTGAGGTTATGTATGCTAAACAAGAAGAAGCAGATTATGTCCGTGCAGCATTGAGTGCAGTATTACAAATTCATCAAAAGCAAGGACCTGGTGATATATTAGTATTTCTAACAGGACAAGAGGAAATTGAAACGTTGGTTGACAGTTTGGATGAGGCATGTAGAAGGCTTAATATAAATAATTTGCGAACGTTGCCATTATACGCCGGTTTACCAACAGAAGAGCAAGCATTAGTTTTTGAACCACCATTAAAAGGTACGAGGAAAGTTGTTGTGAGTACTAATATTGCAGAAACATCTGTTACTATTCCAGGTGTTGTTTACGTTGTTGATAGTGGTATGGCCAAAAATTCTATTTGGGATAGTAGTGGTAGAGGACAAGTGCTTGTTGTTGAACCATGTGCTCGTGCAGCTGCTGATCAAAGGAAAGGTAGAGCAGGTCGTGTTTGTCCAGGTAAATGTTATAGGTTGTACACTCGGAAAGCATATTTGGAAATGCGACCATCTGCTGTTGCAGAAATATTGCGGTGTGATATGTCAGGAGTGATATTGTTGCTATTGGAACTTGGTATTCATAACTTATTAGAATTTCCCCTTGTTGAGAAACCCAGTATTAAGTCATTAGCATCAGCTTTGGATACCTTGTATGCACTTGGTGCAATATCTACTCAAGGTCAACTAACTGAAAGAGGACAGAAGATTGCAAGGTTACCTTTAGGACCGATTATGGGTAGATGCATACTTGAATCAGTTGAAATGGGTCCAAAAGTAGCACAAGTTATATGTACAGTTGTTGGAATGTTAGAATCTAGTAACAGTCAAGAAGTATGGTCTTCTAAAAGGGGGCCACCTCCAGAAAGTATAAGTATCATTGGTGGAGATATGTTGACAATGTACAATCTGTGGGTTTGTTGGAAAAAATCAGGAAGTAGTAGAGGTTGGTGTAGAGATAGAGGGGTTGCATATAGGTCATTGATTGCAGCAGATAGGATACGATTACAACTGTTGAAGATGCTTCATGTTGATTGGGATAAGAATGATATTTCTATTTTGGAAGAAATTTTTTCAATAAAGTGTGTGAAGGCACTTTGTGCTGGGTTATTTCTTCACAAGGGAACACTATCACAAACTGCACCGCAAGTGATCTACTCTACACCTCATGGACCGACAACACTACCAACAAGAGGTCGTTCAGTCTTGGGACCGCTCCTTTTGGAAGGACCACCACCGAAAACAGTGCTGTACCACCACACGGTTTCCTCGAAGGGGAAGATGCCAGTTCTCAGTCTTGTTGTTGGAGTACGTTCCGAATGGCTGAGAGGCTACGAGGTGTCCTTCTCCACCGCTGTGTAGATGATATAGCATAACAAATGAATGCATGTAGAGTGTCTCCCAGGTCACGTGCCTGTGAGGGTTCAAGTAAAAGTGCAGCGTTCTGCTCCGAACGTCATGTGACGGGGCTAAACGCTTATTCTTACAAGAAGTGTCGTGGATGCCAGACACTGGAGACTTCCGGACTGCTGCTTTCTTCCTCAACAAAGAGTCAAATGTCTTCGGTCATCTTTTATGCTCCTACAAAACCGTTATATAATGCTGCTGTCGATTTTTACAAGTCGATTGGATTCAAATGCTCTCCAAATGGAGTTTTAACATCTAACCATGCCAATATCACAATCAAATTAGATCCAGAAAACGCACAATCTCCTGAAGATATTCAACATAATATTGAAATTCTCAAGGTAACAACGAAAGATTGGAGAACTCTTCAGTCTACCATTGTTATGCAATCAATTCCTGATAATTTGATCCCTTTAAGGTCATATCCTAACAATATCAATCCAACTGAAATTTATACGTTAGATCCATTAGGAACAATTATTGGATTTACCAGCAATGATTCAACTTATTCAAGTGCACATCAGAAACATATTACAGTTTCCAATCCATTGTCTTCGGAAGTTGGAAGTGCATCAATTATGTCTGTTTTCACTGAACAACATAAAGGTGCTAAAAACATTGCTGTGATGACTTCTGGTGGTGATGCCCCAGGTATGAATGCAAATGTTAGGGCAATTGTCAGAACTACACTTGCTAGAGAATGTAATGCTTTTGTTATCCATGAAGGTTATTCTGGTTTGGTGAAAGGTGGACCTCAATTCATAAAACAAATGAGATGGTCTGATGTTGATAACTGGTTGATGATGGGTGGTACTAACATTGGAACTGCACGTTGTAAAGAATTTAGAGAACGTTCTGGAAGACTTTTGGCTTGTAAAAACATGATTGAAGCAGGAATCGATGGTCTCATAGTTTGTGGTGGTGATGGTTCCCTTACAGGTGCAGACCTGTTTAGACAAGAATGGCCTTCTCTCATTAAAGAGTTATATGAAAACAAACAGATTACTGAAAAGCAATTCAATACATATCAACATTTAAATATCTGTGGTACTGTTGGTTCAATTGATAATGATATGTCATCAACAGATGCTACCATTGGTGCATATTCATCTCTTGATAGAATTTGTAAAGCTATTGATTATATTGTGGCTACTGCAAATTCTCATCAAAGAGCTTTTGTTATTGAAGTGATGGGTCGTAATTGTGGTTGGCTTGCCCTAATGGCAGGTATTGCTACAAGTGCAGATTATATTTTTATTCCAGAAAAGCCATCCAAAAAATCCGAATGGTCTGAATCTATGTGTACAATTGTTTCAAAACATAGACAGAGGGGTAAACGGAAAACTATTATTATTGTTGCTGAAGGTGCAATAACTTCTGATCTTGTACCAATTACATGTAATGACGTCAAAGAAGTTCTTGTCAACAAGTTAGGTATTGATACAAGAGTTACTACACTCGGTCATGTTCAAAGAGGTGGACCTCCTGTTGCATTTGATAGATTCTTGGCCACAATGCAAGGTGTTGTTGCTGTTGATACTATTCTTTCATCTACACCTTCCACGCCTTCTCAAATGATTGCCATTGCAGAAAATAAAATTGTGAAAAGAAATCTGGTTGATGCCGTTAAACTTACAAAATCTGTTGGGGAAGCAATTAAGGCAAAAGATTTCCAAGGCGCAATTGATCTAAGAGATAATGAATTCAAAGATCATTTGAAATATTTGATGCAGATAAACTCAGCAGATTTTGTACCTCCTTCTCTTCCACCTCCACAGAGAAAGAATTATGCTATTATCAACGTTGGTGCACCAGCGGGTGGTATGAATTCAGCAATTTATGCATTCACTAATTTCTGTCTATCTAGAGGTCATAAACCATATGCAATATATAATGGTTTCAGTGGATTGGCACGTCATGAATCCATTCACACTATAGATTGGCTGAATATTGAAGGTTGGAATTCTTTAGGTGGTACTGAAATTGGTACTAACAGAACAACACCAAATTCTGTTGATATTGGTAAAATTGCATATTATTTTACAAAGTATAACATTCAAGGTTTAGTTTTGGTTGGAGGATTTGAAGCTTTGGAATCTTTACAACAACTCAATGCTGCCAAACTTAATTATCCAGCTTTTAAAATCCCAATGGTTTTAGTTCCTTCTACTATTTCAAATAATGTCCCTGGTACAGAATATTCACTTGGAAGTGATACATGTCTTAACCAACTAATTGAATATTGTGATATTATTTCACAATCTGCAAATTCTACAAAGAATAGAACTTTTGTTGTTGAATGTCAAGGTGGTTATTGTGGTTATATTGCCAGTCTTGCACAACTAGTCACTGGATCACTTGCAGCTTATGTTCCAGAGGAAGGTATTTCACTTGCACAATTAGAGAAAGATATTGAAACACTTAAAGCTTTGACAGCAGCTGATAAGAAACATTCTGGTCATATATTGATCAAATCTGAATTTGCATCACTAGCATTGTCAACGGAGAAAATATCCGAAATTGTTGAAGAAGAATCTCAAGGTATGTTTGACTCAAGAGTAGCTATACCAGGTCATGTTCAACAAGGTGGTTTACCATCACCAATTGATAGAATTAGAGCTACAAGATTTGCAATCAAGGCAGTAGAATACATGGAATCTTTAGAAACTGATGATAATGAAAAATCATTAGCAGTTGTTCTTGGTATTGAAGGATCAAAGGTACTTTTCAAACCTATCGAAAATGTTTGGAATGAGGAGACCGTTTACGGTAAAAGAGGTCGTAAAATGGTTTTCTGGAATAAAACTAAGAGTGTTGCTGATATGCTTGTAGGAAGACAAGTTTGTTGATTTTGTATAATTTTAAGAAAGATAATTCAGATTCATAAACATTTAAGTTAAAGTATACAGTAAACTTCGTATAAAGATATGATTCTGATGAATCTTGAGGTATTTCATTATTTTTGATGCTTGGAAAGAAGTATCGGATATGGTGGGGATGTTGACCGAAATGAAATTGATTCTCTAAATGATTTGCTCTCTGGCAATTATCACTAAATTCATAGTAAAAATTGAATTCTGTCCCTATGATTATTTTATCCATAAACCAAACGTTAACTATCTACTGCTCTGAATTCCATTGGTTCGGAAATTGGTAAGCATTATTTCTCACTCGTTAAAATTCTGTTCTAAAGTATTAGGAAGATAAACTTTGAAGAAGTTATTCAGTTCATGTTGCAAATCTACTTTGTTCAAGGGGAAGCTCAAGACTTTACCCACTTGGTCAATCTGTACAACAACTTTCTTCTCTGCTGCAAGTTTGCAAACATTGTGTAACAATTGAGACTCAGTTATACCTGTTAAAGCCATAAAAGTTTCAAACTTGATTGTAACAAATCGATTGGATGCAACAACAATATTCCAGTTAATAATTTCTTCACAAAAATCATCATCAATTGGTGTGAATTTCAAGGTATGTAATCCTATGTCAACTTTGTCTTGAAGTTTTTCTACGATTTTCTGTTTTGTATAACTATATGGAGCACAAAGTAGAATTTCCTTTAATTTCGATAAGTTATTAGGAGTATATCCCGTATTTTCTTTTTCTAGAATGGACTTTATTGTATTCAAATAAACTTGTGATGATGTGATTGTATCTAATCTGCTATCATAGATTGAATGTAGTCGATATATGAGAAATTTAGCGTATTCGTCTGTATCACATATCTGCAACAATTTAAGACATTTTTCAACTAATGCATCAGATGTAGAGTTTAAGAATTCAAACTCAAAAGATGCTTCTGAAGTGTTTGTGTTCACACTTACATGTGGAGGTATATTAATATTGTTCACTGATGATGGTAATGATTTCAATAAACATAAAACTTCATTTCTTCTTTTCGTTTGATCAGCTGAAACATTGCCTCGTTTTATTTCCTCTACAACACTATTGTACTCATCTCGTAAAACCCTCATTCTTAACCTTTATGGTATCACATCACCTTGGTTTTGTGTAGTCATGGATCATGCATGAAAGAATAGACAATAGACACGTGATCTATATACGAAGGCTCGGTACGAGCGATACGCGGAACGAGATTTGCGGAACGACCTAACAAAAATGATATTGACATATTTAAACCACCCCAATTCACTTGATCTAAGAGGATCTATTGCTTTGATAAGTTTAATCTCAAATATATTAGCCAGTAAGTCATTCTCTGCAGACAGATGTTGTGTTTTTTGAAAAAATGCTGGTTAACTAGCTTGATTAAGCTGGTTTTTTACGGTTGGATGATATTTTATGTTATGGATTACCTTTATTATGCATGGTTACCACGTAATTATATTTTCGATAGATATGAATTGCAAGATATGGTTAAAGAAACTATTGCTGAATATGAAGGTATTGATGATAAATTTTCCATGTTCAAAACCCTTGAAGAGAAAATTAGTGCCAAATATGGAAAAGATTTGATAAATCCATTAAATATGGATGATTGGGTTTTCAATAATGCAGGTGGAGCAATGGGTACAATGTTTATCCTTCATGCATCAATTTCTGAATACTTGATCATTTTCGGTAGTGCAACAGGTACAGAAGGACATACAGGTGTTCATTTTGCAGATGATTATTTTACTATCATATGTGGTGAACAATACGCTGCTTACCAAAATCAATTTGACAAATCTGTATACAAGCCAGGTGATCAACATCATTTAAGTAAAGGATCAGTTAAGCAGTATGCCATGAAAGAAGGTGGATTTGCTCTTGAACTTGCACAAGGTTGGATACCTGCTATGTTACCTTTTGGTTTCTTAGACACATTTGGTTCAACTATTGATCTGAGAACACTTTGGTGGACTATCTGGTTAACTGGTAAGGATATGTTGAAGAACTTGGTAAGAGGTAAATTTTAGACATTATTGTGACTTTTTACTTGTGTATATGTCCGTTATATTATATTCCTAGAAAAATATTATTGGAAGTTTAATAGAAGTGTATACTACACGATTCTTTTGAAGATTTTACTTTTATGCCATTACATATTGTCTTGCAAATACAATTCAGTAAAAAATTAAAGAAAATAGAAAGATTTATTTCAAAGTTTTGAGTTATGGACAAATTTGTAACCTTTTTCAACATCTGTAGCAACTTTTGCAGCAGAAATTGCAACCATATCAACTTCTGCTGGACTGATGTGGTCAGGAAATTGAATATTTTCAACCCCGTTTGAAGATAAAGTGATTGGGACACTAAAATAAGGTGTTTTATTCCTCACAATAGCAGGGATCTTATCAGTGGTAGCTGGTAGTTCATCGATTTTAACAAATGCAATTTCTGTTACTTCTTTATTTGCAACAATTGCAGTAACAATACTTTCAACAAATCTATTTGCTGCAGTAGCCATTGATAAAGTTGCAGATCCTTTACCATCTTTAGCCTTGACGACTTCATCACCACCAAAACGAACACGATAAACAAGTGCATCATAGACATCAGTAGGTAATGATTTAGCCCATTTATGAATAATAGGTACAATAGAATCACCAGAATGACCACCAATTGCATAAACATTACCACGGAGTTCATCTGGTTTAACATTACCAATAACACCTGCTAAGAATTGTTCTAATCTTAAAGTATCAAGAGTTGTGACACCAAAGACTTTCCTTGGATTGAAAACACCAAGTTTTTTAAGTTCTTCAACAGCTATTGGAACAGTTGCATTAACAGGATTAGAAATAACACAAATAAATGCATCAGGACATGCAATACCAGCTGCATGAACTAAAGATTTGACAATACCTGCATTAATTTTAAATAAGTCATCTCTTGTCATTCCAGGTTTCCGTGGAACACCTGCTGGGATTAAAACAATATCAGATCCAGAAAGTGCAGTTACAAGAGTTGTTGTATCTGAACGACTTTTTGGAGTATATGCAGTAACGATTTGAGTTGTTGGAATATGAGAGAGATCTGCGGCAACACCTGCAGCATTAGCAATATCATAAAGAGATAATTCAGTAATTTGAGGGTTTAAACGAAGAAGAAGTGATAAAGGTTGACCTATACCACCAGCAGCACCAAGAACTGACACTTTCACCATTTTAATTGGATTGATTTGAGTATGTTAAGTAATGTAGAAAAGGGACATGAGATAATAAATGTGGGGTATAAATTTGATCTGAAAAGTCGAGGAATTTTTAATCGTAGAGTCATCCTGGCGATAAATGTTAGTGTGCACTTGAATTGACGAGAGAGCACTTTGATAATAGTATATCTATTGTTGAATGGGGTTATGATACGATGATAGAAGCTAGGGTGTTTGTTGCATGATACTGACTAGTATAAACTCTACCATTGCGAGTCCAGGTGGAGTAATCTTTGCTTCTAATTAGTAACCGCCTTGCCTTCAATTGCAGGTTTGTGTAGATTGTCAGAGATTAACTTTTGATAGAAATACAAGACAAATTGATTAGCTGTTGCGTAGTCATACCAGTAATTGTAACTACTGCTGTAGTACTGTGATGATGTTTAAAAACGATGGTTTGGTTGAGCCACCAGCAAAAATGGAACCATTTCTGACAACTAATTCTTCATCTTTATGTACAACAAAAGTCTTTACACAATCAATATGTTCAGTCGTCTAAGGAAACTAAAAACTATCCAATTTACTCGCCATTCATCTTATCTAGCACCAAAACCTGCAGGTCCAACGCATCGTGAATTATCCCCAGCACAAAGGGCATATTTGGAAAGGGTAATAAGAGTTGACCAAGCAGGTGAACTTGGAGCTGATTTAATCTATGCGGGTCAATACCTAGCACTTTCACATAATAAGAAGGTTAAACCTATTATTAAACATATGTGGGAACAAGAAATACATCATAGACAAACGTTTAATGCATTACAAACTGAACATAGGGTTAGACCATCACTTTTAACACCTTTATGGAAAGTTGGTGCATTTGGTATGGGATTTGCAACTGGATTTATGAATAAGGAAGCAGCAATGGCATGTACAGAAGCTGTAGAGACAGTAATTGGTAAACATTACAATCAACAATTACGAGTTTTAACAAATAATTTCCATGATGAAGCAGATTCTCCAGAGATTCAACATCTTAGGTCAACGATTAAAGTTTTCCGTGATGAAGAATTAGAACATCTTGATACTGCTATTGAACATGATGCAAAAAAGGCTAGACCTTATTGGTTGTTAACTGAAGGTATTAAAACTGTTTGTAAAAGTGCAGTTTACCTTGCTGAAAGAATTTAAATTTTATATCAAATCTGAATACACGTTTATAGCATTAATGATCGATTCACTTACTTTCTCCGTATTTGACCATTCTTCTGATGTTATAAATCCAGTTTCTTTCCCCCTCTCACTAATATCTTTATCATAACCTTTCCATATAAAATCTGCTTTCAATTCAGGTGTTAATTCATCTTCACCAAATTTAACAACTTGTGTTCCAATCATACAATAAATTGATTTTATCACACTTAATAAATCCTTATATGATATTAATCCATCTCTATCACGATCATACAATTGAAATGACCATGCCAATTTTTCTTCAATTGTACCTCTACTAGCAACGCTAAGACTACGCATAAAATCAGAAAATGTAATACGACCAGTATTTGACATATCCATTGCATCAAATGCGTATGTTGCAAATTCTGTTGCATCCCCAAATGGATAAAATTGACGATGAATTTTAATAAACTCATCCTTTGTCAGTTCACCACCAGGAACATCTCGACGAAATCCCTTATACCATTGATGAAGTTCTCTACTACTAAACCGCGTTTCTGCACGTAACGATGCCATATCTTCACTGCTCAACTTACTCGTCTTTTGTCCCATTGTTTGTTAGGAAGAGTAAAGTTGTTGTTTGGTGTATGTATTTTAAGATATAATTAATTGTGAAATTATGTTAAATGGGCGTGTCACGTGATGTATTGATATTGAAAGTATTACATATAGAATATAGTATACATTAACTGTGTGTGGAGGATATACAAAAGCATAGCTAATTAGCAAGGAGAAGGTTACTGAGAGCAATTAGGAGGATTCCAAAGAAAGTCCAATGAAGTACAGTTTCTTGTTTCCCACCAAAACCGATTGCTGATGTAAGCATTTGTAATGATATGAATGTGAGGAAACCAGATGTTAGTGCAAGTAGTGAAGCTTGCAGTAATGCAGCTTTAGGGGAATTTTCATCAAGTGCACCACGGAATGTCAAGTAACCTGCTAATGCACCTAATGGTTGACTAAGTGCACCTAATGATCCACTGCAAAGAATAGCTTTACCACGTGAACGTAATGCCATATACATTGGTAAAGTCATTGTAAAACCTTCAACAAAATTATGAATGAAAAGTGATAGGAAGATAGACAATCCTAATTCAGGTTCTGTTTTTGAAGTTGAATACATTATGAAACCTTCAGGAAATTTATGTAATGTAATTGCAAGGATTGTTTGTACACCAATTGATAATAAACGAGATAATGGAGTTTTAATATGATGATGATGTTCGAATTCTTCTATATCAGTGGTATTTTCATTTGTCATTGAAGATGTATGTTGATAATCTGATTCTGATCCATATGATCGTCCTTCATCACCAGAAAGTAATGGTGATGAGATATCAACTGTAGGATATTTACGTAATAATTTCGATCTATCTGAAAGTAATGTACCATCATTATCATCAATGAAAATTGCATTTTCCCCACTTGGATGAGTACAAAAATGTAATGAAGATGGTTGTGCCAATGTATGTGAGGTGAAATCTGATGGATGACCATTCCTATTACGTATAAGATCAAAGCAACAATCTAAATTACCATAACAACGACCTTTAAAAGTTTCACCACGTAAAGTTTTCAAGGAAAGATCCGTAAAAGACATGACTTTCCGTGGAGTACATCCTGTTATGTCTGAGTTTGAATGAGGTAGATTGTTCGTATTAGCATCTAAAGGTTGACGAGGACAAACAAAATGATGTGTGGCTGGTGCTAGTGCTGGTGCTGGTGTAGGTATCCTTGGATGTTCTGTATACCCTGGAGGAGGATCGATTCTTCCATTATTAGAATTATATTTATCATTGAAAGTGTTTCCTGCATGACTATGAGAATGATCATTTGATTGGTCATGATCATGTTCATGATCATGTTCATTTGCATGACTATGTGAATGATTTTCAGTATCTTGTTGGTGACTATGATGATGTTCACTATCCCCATGTACACAATGCACCAAACTTTCACTTGTGAAAAAATGGATCAGTGTATTTAAAGAAGAACAAATTACTATACCTGCAAAATAACAAGAGAATTCCACAAGTTTCAAACGGATCGGTTGTGCAGCAAGTGATGGAACATTGTATAAATTTTGGTGTGCCTTTGGTAGAAGTTTGTATAAAGAGGTGAACATCAAAGACCCAGCAGAAAGTGCAAGTGCTGCAACTAAGAAGGCAGTATCATGGACTATATTGAAAGGTTTAGCAGCTGCACGTTTAGGGAATAGAGTTGCATATATCACATCCACATAAATGGAAAGACACCCGAGGAGTGTTATAGCAGATGTGAGGAGAACGAGAAACCAACCCTGATCCATAATGTCCAAGGATAAGCTGGTGATATTAGACAAGAGGTGTTGTATAAGTGTGAGTTGGCAGCTCAGATGGTGTGTACTTAAGCAATAGCAATAGCAATAGCAATAGCAATAACCACAGTACATTGCAGTCCGACCACCTTCGGGGAGGGCGTCCGCCTGGAATTTGACCACTACAGTACAAAGTTGCTCCATTGCTCTACGTTTTCTGTTGCCAGGGTCCCCTAGGGCCCTTTCTTTACTGTCGACATACAAGCCGTACTGTCAGAAACCAAGAGTTCTACTAAGACCTTGTTAGATGTTCCTCTGCATCCCAGCAGTGCTGTTCATCAGTTGTCCCTATCTGGTTACTCATCATCTAGTACGGGAGGGGCGCTGTGTTTTGACGCAAATGAAAAGAGCAGAATCACATAATAGTTGTGGTTGTATCAGCACAACCCACAGAGAGCTCTTTCTAGCATACACCTGCATGCCAGTCGACAAGACGTCCCCTAAAGAATGAGATAAAAGAGAAGATTAGGTGTAGAAAGAAGAAAAGATTGTGAAACTGTTAAATACAGCGAATTTGAGACTGAAAAAATTGAGACTTTCCAGCTTGAGACTTTCACCGGTGAGGGTTTCTTGTTATGCCATTGCTTTCGCCCAATCGGGCAGGTCAGGTCCTCCGCTACGTCCTGCACAAGCTCTCAGGGCCTTTGCTGACCCTGTATAGCTCTTTGATAAGAAAGATGTAACCCCACAAGTATGTCTTATTTGTATTCTTTATTCAGTTTAAAGATGTTACACTAAAATAATCAGTCCTCAAACTACATGCTACCACCAACACCTTCAACTTTTTGCTCTACCGATAAAGACACAGATTCATTGAAAAGTACCATCACAGAGGATATAGATACAGAATCAAATACTTTGACAACTCCGGCTACACGCAATCCATTTCATTTTTTCCGCAAATCAGATATATGTCTACTTGTACCTGCATTAATTGCAAATGGTCTTTGTGCAGCCACAGACGTTGCCAACACAATTTTAATTCAAAGACTTTTCAGTTCTCTCACAGATTTCCAAACTGGTAAATATTCCTCCAAATCTGATTTTCTTAGTAAAATTACTTGGCCTATTGCAGGTATTGTCCTTGTTGGTCTTGGTTCTACTCTTCTTGGATGGGCTGAAACTTCACTCTTCACTTACCTTGGTGAACGTCAACAAGTAAGATGCAGACATCAACTTTATGAATCATTACTTGCAAGAAATCTTTCTTATTTTCAAACTACTGAAAATCTTGATGGTGATTTAATTCAACTCAACCGTTCAGTTGAAGAATTTCGTTCTTCAATTAGTGAATGTTTATCAATACTTTGTAAAACAGTCTTTTCAATAATTGCTTTACTAATAATATCAATGATTTATTCTTGGAAACTTACATTACTCATCTTTTCTGTTATTCCTGTTATAATACTCTCCATTTTGATCTTTGGTGGTAAAGTTTCATTGTGGGCTAAAAATGAAGATGATAATACCGCAAATGCTCTTTCATTATTAAATTGGAACTTTTCTTCTTATCAATGGGTCAAAATTGTTTATTCTCAAAATATTGAACTTGAGAAATATACTCAAATTTTAAATACTTGTGAAACAGCTTTTCGAAACTTTTCCATATATGCTAATACAGTTGCTGGAATTATGAGAGCTGTTTCTCTTCTCATTTTTGTACAATCTTTTTGGTTTGGCTCGTTCCTTATTAGACATGGTCAAGGTGAAGGTAGCAAAATTATTGCAGCTTTTTATTCTTGTTTAAAACTTTCAATGATGATCTCTTCATTATCAATGCTTGCTGTTATTTTTCAAAAGGCAAATACATCTTACAAGAAAGTTGTTAAATTTCTTCAAACAACTGAAGAACTTGAAACTTTTAATAAACCTTTGCTAATCCCTGACTCTAGACTTAAAGGTGATTTTATATTGGAGAATGTCAAATTCTGTTACAATGATGATGATTCTGACATAATAACTAATGTTTCAATGAATATCCCCTCTGGTAAAACAACATATCTTATTGGTAAATCTGGTTCTGGTAAATCAACAATTGCAAGTCTTCTTCTCAAATTATACAAGCCAAATTCAGGTAGAATTTTAGTGGATGGTTTCGATCTGGAAGATGTTGACACTAATTGGCTTCGTCAAAATATTACACTCGTTCAACAGTTTCCACAACATTTTAACGATACAATTAAACAGAATATTCTTTATGGTACTCCATATAACGATGTAACAGCAGAAGTTGTTGATGCTATTGATTATTTCAACTTTACTACTGTAATTAACGAACTTCCTCATGGTTTGGAAACTATAATTGGAAAAGGAGATGACACTATAGATGCACAAAATGGTGAAAACCCAGTACAACTAAGTGGTGGTCAAGAACAACGGTTGAATCTGGTTCGTGCAAAATTAAGAGACTCGAGTGTTTTGATTCTTGATGAAAGTATTTCTGCTCTTGATATTTCACAGAGAAAATTGTTTATGAATAAAATTAACAATTGGCGAAAGGGTAAAACAACAATAATAATTACTCATGAACTTGATCATATACAAGATAATGATTACGTTTATTTTATGGAATTAGGTAAAGTTGTTGAATCTGCTTTGAAAAAAGAACTTGTTGATTCAAGTGGTAAATTCGCACAGTTACAGGAACTTGCAATAAAGTCAGTGTCAAAAAGAGAAAATAGGAAATCATTATTCATTGATCTTGAAAAGAAAGAAGATATTGAAAAAAACGTTTTAATAATGGACAAAAATATTGATGCTGCCACCACAGGGAAAACTGACGAGTTAAGTAACATTCGTGCTCCCATTCTCATTGCATATAAACTACTGATTAAATTTACAGACACAAAATACAAATTCCTTTACATCTTTGGTCTCTTTTTAGTTCTTACTAATGCTATTTTAACTCCAGTTTTCTCATTCTGCTTTGCGCAACTTATTAATGGTATCATTCCAAAAGGTGATGGTAATTTAATAAACAATCATGAACAAATTAAATGGTCAATGATTGCAACTTCAATTGCATTGGCTACTGGTATAACAACTTTTGCATCATCTACAATTCTCCAATTCGTTGCTGAACGTCTTTGTAAAAATCTTCAAAATAAAGCACTTGAAAAAATATTAAATCAAGATATTCAATTCTTTGAAATGTTAAACACTAACGAAATCTCAACTTTATTGATGAACGATATAAGAGATTTTCGTATGATCTTTTCAGCAAATCTTTCAAGACTCATTTCGGGGATAACCATCTCTCTTGTTTGTATTATTTGGACACTTACTCTAGGTTGGAAATATGCATTAGTAGGCTTTAGTATGTTCCCACTATTTGCACTTGGTAGTTTCTTTGGTACAGCAATTATGCAAAAAACAGAATTTGCTTACAAAAACCGTGTTGTCAAAACTGAAAATATTGCATATGAAACTAGTTCAAATATCAAAACCATAATGTGTTTCAATTTACAACAATATTTTATTGACAAATTTGATAATTCCTTAAAAGCTATACTTAGTGCAGGTAGACTAAGATCAATTGCAATGGGAATTTCAATAAACATTGTACTTCTAATAACAAATGTTGCTCAAGCTATCATGCTTTATTATGGTTTTAAACTTGTTGCTAACGGAGAATATACTCTAGTTAATATGATGCAAATAGTTATGATGATTCTAATGTCAGTTGGATTCCTCTCTGAACTTATGTCTTCAGCACCAGGTCTTTATCGTGGTCTCAGAGTTGCTCTCAAAATAAACAAACTTATCTTTGAATTACCTGATGTTGCAGCTAGAGGTTATCTAACACCAAATTTTTCAAACAATCAAACTGGGGAAGCAATCACTTTTGTCAATACTAATTTCTCATATCCTGCAAACAAAACTGCAGTTTTCAAAAACCTCAACTTGTCAATCAAAGCACATAACATTACTGCAATTGTTGGTGAATCAGGTTGTGGTAAATCTACACTTTTATCCCTCGTTCTTCGATTATACTCAACAAACGGTGTTTTGGTTGATGGATATGATATCAATACAATCAAACTCTCTCATTGGCTTGCCAGTGTGGCTGTTGTAACTCAAAAGCATTACTTCATAGATGCTTCTATTCGTGAAAACCTTCTTTACGCAGTACCAGCTAAGCATACCATAACAGACCATAAAATATTGGATCTTCTGCATAAACTTGATCTTGCTTCACTTTCCCTTGATGATGATCTCTCAGTTTCTGGTAATTTAACCGTCTCTGGTGGTCAAGCACAACGATTATCTATTGCTCGAGCAATACTACGTTGTCCATCCCTTCTCATTCTTGATGAGCCGACATCATCACTTGATGCAGCCTCAACAACTCTCGTCCTTAATCTGTTAACGGAATTAAAGGATAATGGAGTTACAATTTTGATCATAACTCACCAGGAAAAAGTGATGTTGTTTGCTGATGAGGTCATCACTTTAAGTGATGGTGGAATTTTAAATATCAAATGATCCCTTGTATCATATTTTCATACGTTTGTATTTATTAAATCATTAAACAAAGATACCAATTTATAAATGTAAGACAGCATAAGGAACATCAGCTTCTTCTCCATCGGCATCTTCAAGGCAAACCTCAAGAATTAAGGTCTTCTCGTGATCACCAAGTGGTTTCTTAGTTACTAATTCAATAATGTCGGTAATCTTCATACCGTAACGTCCCTCCATTTTCTTCACATAAAAGTTTGCGTAAAGTAAAGAAACACCATATGACATCATTGATAACTCTAATCCTTCCTTTTCTTTAAAATAATCAATAATTTGTTGCAAAGTCATGTCTCCATACAAATCAAATCTATCCCAAATTTTGTCGTACGTTTTATCACCATATTTTCCCTTTGGTGATTCAACAGGTTCAGAGAAACCAAAGAATGGTAATGCCAAGTTGACAAAACCATTTTTATACTTTTCAATGTTGGTCTTACCATCTGCAACCTTGTAGAGCTCTAAACATACAAGACCTGTAACAAGTGCAGTAGTAGTTGCAATTGCTGGAATGATTCTACCAGCAATAAATTTTGTTCTAGATTTGTCAACAGTTTCAATGAAGTAGTTTTCGGCACGACAATTGGATGCAGCATTGATAAATTCAATATGGTGATTTGTATCATCATCCTTTTCAAATTCAACAGCATTCAATCTATAACCTGCCAGAGATGATGGTGATGGAAGACTAGCTGATAATCTTTCAATAACAGAATTATCTGTAACAAGGTCAGCATTTGGGTCTGGATCAGAATCATTGACTTGAATCTTCAAGTCTGATTTTGGACTCCATTCAGGAATTTCAACAGTAGATAAAACCTTTGCATAATATTTCTTATCTGCAACTGAACCATCACCTTTCAGTCCATAGACATACGCAAGCAGATTAGCAGCACCTACAATGAAATCAAAATGGTTTGGATCATTAATATCAAAATTGAGTGGTTCAGGAGCTCTCTTTGGTGAAGTCCAGAATGGTTCTCCCTTTGAAGTAACAGCATCTTTAGGGAAATTGTAAAGCAATTGCTTGATGTCATTAGCAAACTTTTGCTCAAATTGTAGTCTTGCCCATTTGATACAATCTTCAAAAGTATATGGTTTATCAGTTGTTAAATATTGATTAATAGTTTCCAAAATAGATTTGATATCACCACTTTGTTTTAATGTAGTTTCAACAAAGTTTGGTTGCGTTAGGTAAAGATTAACATTCTCAGGAGCATCTGCAAAGTAACCTTGAAATAGAGATTTTGCCCATGCAATAGTATGATCAATCTTGTTAGGAAATGATCTTAAAGTACATAGCGGAATTGACTTTTCAGGTGGGTCTCTGGATGATGAGTATGATTCAGTAAGATTTGGAATAACAACTTGTGTATTACCTTTAGTACCAAGAGTACCAGACTCGAGCAATGGTTTTTTGAAGAAAACGCATCTTCTATCGACATATGTTCTAGCTTCAACATTATCCAAAGCGTTGGTAACAATGTCAAGATTTTTCCAGAATTCATTATTGAAAATGTGTTCTGTATCTTCAGCAACTTTATCAATCCTAGCATCAATTTTACCAGCAAGGTCAGGGTTCATTGCAGTTACAGCCTTTGCAGCAACTTCAGATTTATTACCACCAACATCTTTAGGCCTGAACAAAAATTGTCTATTCAAGTTGGACTTTTCAATGGTATCATTATCTGTGATGAAAATCTTACCTTCTGGACCAGTTGCAATACCCATCATAGCCCAGTTTTTCAGCATTTCACAACCAATAGCACCAGAACCAACAAGGAAAACTTTAAGATTTGCAAGTTTGCGTTGAAATTCCAAACCAAAAACGGCAATTTGATTATCGTATCTAGAATTAATTGGTTTACAGGTTTCTTCTGTTCTTCCGTATTGTTCAGATTCAGGTAAGGACTCTAAAGAATCGTAGTACATCCATTGTTTTATTGGAACAAACTTACCAGAACAAGCTTTCAACACTTCTTGAGCAATTGCACCACCATAAAATGCCACCATTGCTGGTAAGTCACCCCGAGAACCGTACGCAAGCTCTTTAATCAGGTTCTCATCAAATTCAGTTTCCGAATCGCCTGAATTGGAAGCAATGGATTTTGTCAATGCAAGAACTTCATCAGCATCCTCTTCATTGTGTGGTCTTGGTAATGCCCCTTCGTGTTTGGACTGAAATTCATGAAGGGCTTGGAAGGCGTAGTGTAATTGTTGTGGTCTATCAAACTTTGCATAATCAGGAATAATGAAATCTGGTTTCTTTAATTGAGTCTTCAAATCTTGAAAAGATTCCTTGGTTGGAGTTTTGACTTGTGTATATAAACCTCCTTTAACATAAGTTCCCCATGATGGATCAAAGTCTACAATCTGAAATGCAAAAGGACCTAGCACCTTGATTTTGAAAATAGATCCATCATTCAATTTTGGAATACCTTGAACTTCAGTAAACTTGACGTGATCACCATCTTCCAAACCGTGTCTGTTATCGTCGAGCATTGTAACAGTACCATCTTTTTCGATATCTGAAACGATACCATTCTTCAACTCTTCACCTGTCCTATCATAGATAACGAAATCCTCACCAAAATCAACAAATGCTTGAGCAAAAAGACCTCTAACATCTGCGCTTATATATTTGATTCCCTTTGCATGAGTCAATTCATTCAGTTCCAGTTGTTTAGAGAGGGGTAAATCGGTAGCTACAACCACAGAGAACTGAGAGATAACATCCGGTGTTAGTTCTTCGACAAGATTGATTGGAACATACTGGTTCAATTCTGATAACTTTGGCAAGGTTGCCTGTGCTCTATTTTTGCCTATATCAGATTCGGAAAGAAAGAATTGAGAGGATAAATCTTGTAATGCAACCGGATTTGGATCATATAAAGATAAAGATTTAACACCAGCTAAGGCAACATTCTTTGCAATCTCCAATCCAAGACCTTTAAGGCCGATAATCAAAACATTAGATGATGCCATTTTCAACATTGCATCTTTACCCAAAACGTAAAGTTGACGTGAGTATAAGGACTCATCAATTTCTTGTGCATCTGGTGCTGGAGATGGTGTATCAACTTGCATTGTTTATTGTATGTCTAAAGTGTAAAAAAGAACCTTTCTAGGTGGCAAATTTGTTGTATATATTACTAACGTTATGAACTTGCTGAAAATCGATGAAATTGATGATGAGGGGGCGAGTCCAGCTCTTGACCCTTTTTTCTCAAATTGACGAATACTGATTATTAAACTGATACTCTATCAACAAATATTCTATCCTACAACCAAATACTATGCTTAGAAGATTGAACGGAATAAGATCTATTGGCTCTACTTTTGCAAAAAGAAATTATGCTGCTCGTACAACTGTTTTACCTAACGGTATGACTGTGGCAACGGAACAGATTCCAAACACTTTAACAGCAACTGTTGGTGTTTGGATTGATGCAGGTTCTAGAGCAGACGTTACGGAGAGTACTTCAGGTACTGCACACTTTCTTGAGCATTTAGCTTTTAAAGGTACAGCAAAGAGAACTCAAACTGATCTTGAACTTGAAGTGGAGAATGTAGGCTCTCATCTAAACGCCTACACGAGTAGAGAAAACACAGTCTACTATGCCAAAACTCTGAAAGAAGATATTGACCGTAGTGTTGATATTCTGTCAGATATTCTAACTCGTAGTAAATTGGAGAAAAGTGCTATCGAAAGGGAAAGACCTGTCATTATACGTGAATCTGAAGAAGTTGATAAGATGTATGATGAAGTCGTTTTTGACAGATTACATGAGGTTGTTTATAAAGGTCAACCATTAGGTAGAACAATTTTAGGTCCTATTGATTGTATCAAAACTATCACTCAAGCTGATTTGAAAAATTACATATCAACTAATTACAAAGGTGATAGAATGGTACTTGTTGGAGCAGGTAATGTTGATCATGATGAACTTGTTCATTTAGCTATCAAATATTTTGGACATGTTCCACCAAGTGAAAAACCACTTCCTTTAGGTACCCCTCGTACTGGTGTACCAGTATTCCATGGAGGTGATGTTCACATTGAATTCTCTGATATGCCAACCTTACATGGTGCTATTTCCTTCCCTGGTGAATCATGGTCTAGTGAAGATTACTTTACTGCATTAACTGCACAAGCAGTTGTTGGTAACTGGGATAGAGCAAACGGAGCTGGTGGTGCTACACCACTTGCACGTTCTGTGGCAAATAATCTTTTAGCTAACAGTTACATGAGTTTCTCTACAAGTTATAGTGATAGTGGTTTGTGGGGTGTTTATTTTGTGCAAGAAAAGGGACAAGATTTGAAAGCATTGGCTGAATCATTTGCATCGGAATGGAGACGTGTAGCTAGAGGTGAATTCCGTGATGGTGAAATTGAAGCTGCTAAATCGCAACTTAGAGGTGCTCTTTTATTGGCACTTGATGGTACTACTGCAGTGGCAGAAGATATTGGTCGTCAGTTAGTTACTACGGGGACTCGTCTAGGTGCTGAGGAACTTAGAGCACGAATTGAAGCAGTAAATGCCGAGAAAGTTGCAAAATGGGCCCAAGAACATCTATTGAACGATAAGATTGCAATTGCTACTGTTGGAGCCAAAACTGGATCTGATATCACCTCGAATGAACTTGTGTCTATGATGAAGAACTAAGCATGTTTTCATTACCATGTTGTCAGGCTTGTATACCTCTTTCTGTTATTTTCTTGTGTATAGACTCCGTAAGATACCTCCTACATTAGATTACTACAAGTATCACCACTTGTGGTTTCCTGTGAACGGGTTGTCTGTCAATAGCTGACATAAGCAGAGGTCGATTTTTTTTCTCGACATCAAATTATTATTGTACGTAATATTTGAACAGATCACCAAACAAGTCTCGGAAGCTATCACAAGGAGGTGTACACAACTTTCTTCTTTTATCCAATTACTGTACTCTACGCCACGTCTAACAATGTCAATGACTGCAGATCCTAATCTTCCTCAAATGGTTCCTCCTCCTATTGCAGGACAAACTGGGTTTCCTGGATACTTAACTGAACAAGAAAAGGCGGCGCTTGAACAACTTAGAATTCTCGTGGAAGCTAAGGGTTATACCGATAGAACCGATGCATCTACTCTTTTAAGGTTCTTAAGAGCAAGAAAATTTGATATTATGAAAGCATTGGAAATGTACGAAGCGTGTGAAAAATGGAGAGAAGAATTTGGTACAAATACTATTTTGAAGGATTTCCATTACACAGAGAAACCATTGGTTGCAAAATTTTACCCACAGTATTACCACAAAACTGATAAAGATGGTAGACCTCTTTATTTTGAAGAATTAGGTAAGGTCAATATTCCAGAAATGTATAAAATTACCACTCAGGAAAGAATGTTGAAGAATTTAGTTTGGGAATACGAAGCTTTTACTACATACAGACTACCGGCATGTTCCCGTAAAGTTGGTTACCTCATTGAAACATCCTGTACTATTCTTGACTTGAAAGGTATTTCCCTTTCAGCTGCTTCACAAGTCCTGTCATATGTTCGTGAAGCTTCTTATATTGGACAAAACTACTATCCTGAAAGAATGGGTAAGTTTTATCTTATCAATGCACCATTTGGTTTCTCAACTGCTTTCCGTTTATTCAAGCCTTTCCTTGATCCAGTCACAGTCTCTAAAATTTTCATTTTAGGTAGCTCTTACAAGAAAGATCTCCTTGCGCAGATTCCAGCAGAAAATTTGCCAACAAAATTTGGTGGTACTTCTGAAGTTTCTGAGGAAGAAGGTGGATTATACTTGTCTGATATCGGTCCTTGGAGAGATCCTAAATACATTGGTCCTGAGGGGGAAGCACCAAAACTTGACTTGAGCAACTTAAAGAAATGATTGATTTCACAATATGTAACGTATTCTTGAAATTTATACATAGTTACGTCTTTTTCTAAATCTATTTAGTTTGAAAATAAAATTACTGATTCATCAACTTCATTTATAAGATTTTGCAAGTTTCCTGATTCTTCCAACAATTTCACGGCATTCTCTCTCATTTACAGCTTCGAGATAATATTTTTTAACAACACCTTCAGAGTTCTTCTTTATAACAATTTTGAAATACGTAGGAACTTTAGCATTCATACTAACTTTCAAAACTTGAGAAATATGGAAATTGTAGCTCTTACTCTCATACCATGACCCTTTGTATTCATTGAAAGGTAATAAATAGATCTGATACCCATCAATGGTCAAAGTTTTAGGTAGTTTGGTCTTAAACGACATATGTTGTCTACGCCATACAGTCCATGAATAATAACCCTGCTCGTCACCTTCATGATCACCAGTAAATAATTCTTTCTTAGTATCTGCATATTTATCAGCGGTATTGTGTAAAATGGTTTGGATCGTATTCCTTGTTTTCTTTAAATTCAATTTTGTATCCATTTTCATCAGTCTTTGTGTTTGTAAAGAAGGTGTCACACTCGATTGTGGAACAGGTTTCCTCTTTTTAGCAAGGTCTTTTTTTATTGTGCTTTGCGATTTTGATTGTTTCTGTTTTTGTACGTTACGAATAACTGCTGAAGTTTGTGCATTCATTTGTTTCGTTGTATCACTTTGTAAACTTGCAGGTGATCCAATAACTGGTGTACTACTTATCTCCCCAGTAACAATATCCATTACACCCCTACTTATATTCGTATCAGTGTTGCTTTTATCAGTTGTTGGAGCACCTGTCTCTTCTAACTGAGCAATAGGTGAAGGCGTTACTATTTCGTTTTCGGCTATTTCAGATTCAGTACACTCAACAAGAACAAACTCATCTGCCCCTCCGTAACTCTTGATTTCCCTTGTTCTATCTAGAACACCGAAGTCATCCTCAATTTCACCATCATCTCCTAGATAACATTTCCAGGCATTACTGCCTTTGCTCGATTCATCTCCTAATTTCCACAAAGCGTAACCTATCAATTCAACAATCTTTGCACTAGTATTGATTTCACATTCGAGTTTCTCACCTAATGATGGAACTGTTATTGTGACAGACTTGAGAATATCATCGCTGCTTTGTTTCTCTCCAACATACTTGTAATAGTCCAGTGATATTTGTTTAGTACTGATCAAAGAAGAAAGTTTAGATGGTTTCGGTAATATGTCAACATCTTGTTTAGCAAAGAATTCCTTCAACATTTCTTCTTTCTTTTCCATTTCCTTTTCCTTTTCTTTCTCTGCAATCAAATTCATCACATTCGTTGTCTGTACAACTGATGAGCTTTTCCTTCTTCTACTAGGTACAAAGGAAATTTCTTTAATGTCTTGAATTTCCTTTCCGTCTTTATCCCTTGATTCTGATAGTAGTTTAACGTCAAAGTCGTCATAACTTTCAGTAACACTTTCACTATCAATTCCCAAATCCTCGGAATCAAGATCATCACCAGAATCATCAAATTCTTCATCAATTAAGGAATCATCAACTGCACTATCTCCACTGCTCTCAGAATCAATATCATTAACCATATCTTCTTCAACTTCGTCATCTTTCCATTCATCGTCATCATCGTCTCCCTTATTTTTCAATTCTGACTGCTCATCTCCTTTGAAATATTCCATGTCACTATCGGTCATGTAATAATCGCTTATAGCCAGTGAACCGCTGTGATTATCAGTAGCATCGGTACTATTCCCAAGAGACTTATTTTGGTCTACCTTCAACTTTGTACCCGTATTATTATCTATCAATGTGTGATTCATTTCAACAGAGTTCAAAGTCAAAACACTATCTGTTTCTGTTTCTGTTTTTTTGCGTTCCTCTTTAAGCTTCAATGACCAGTCTTTTCCAGGTATTGTCTTGTCGTAGCCAGATTCATATTTTAAAGGTGGTGTTTTTCCAAATATCATTGGTTCATGGTCCATCCCTCGCAGAATTGCACAGCATGTTTGTTCAAGAATATCAACAATGTGTTTGTTTTCCTCTTTCATCACTTGTTTCAATTCAGTCACTTCTGCAAATACGAGATCATTTAAACTTCGATTGTCATCAATAACGTCATCAATAGTCTCGTGAATTGATCTATAATCTTTATCGCTTTTAGCACTACTTTCTGAGTAAATTTCATCAATATTATAATGCGATTGTCTGAAACTATTTGAATAGTCACTACCTATACCGTCCAATGCTGAACTATCGCGTTCATGACTATTGTCATCTTTTACCCTTCTACTCGCAAATTGCACAGATATCAATGGAGTTTCAATATCTGGTTGGTTACTTGACATTCCAGCGGATGCCCACGAAACAGATCGTGAACGTGGAGCTGGCACAGACCTTCTTTTATTTGGTCGAAGTCTAGAAGTATTTCGGCTTGGCGGTGGTGATATGGATTGTGATGATGAGCTCAACAATGAAGCAATGGAAGATTCTGACGTTCGGTTTGGTATTTCCTGTGGTGGTGGGCTGGCCTGCATCTGTTACTATAATGTTATTGTGGATTCAAAGAAGAGAAATATGTTATTAGAAGATAAACTCTTTTGATTGTGTTCTGATCCATGAAAACATGTTTCTTACTTTAAGCGCTTACGTAATGTCTATATTTTTGACCCCCTATTTCGGATCGATCCCATTTTTAAGTCAACTTACAATACCTAATTTTCTCCTGGATGACGGGGATTTACGAAGTCTGGAGTCTTAATTATTGAAGTTTTAACGATTGAAATTATAGAGAATAAAGCTTATAGAGATTAAGTAAAGTTACTTATGAGCAAATATAAAATTTAAATCACACAGTAGCTTGGACAGATCTTTTGCCACAATCAAGCAATTGTACAGGTACAACTGTTGTATTGCCATTTAAACCATTGAACCCAGTCAACGTCGTAGTTGTAGTCAACATTATCGTTGTTTTCTTGTTCAGAGTGTTGGATTTTGCCGTTCATTATGATTAGTGTTGGAGTTCTTGGTGTTTGTGATAAAAAATAGGTTGAAGTGATTTTGTTAAAGTTGAAGTGACCTTGTCCTTTTATATAAACAAATTCATTGAATGTTAGTGATTCCTGTACATATGTCTGGCAAAGATGGTATGATTAAAAGATAGCCATTGAAATTTCCCAAATAGGAAATTTAGTACAATTGAAAACAGCGTCAGGTGCTTTTTATGAGCAAAGGAAGGAATTAATTGAAGTCAGAGAAGAAACACAATTTATGAAACACCAATTCAGTTGATCTGAATTGTTTGAAAAAATAGGACTAAAACCTCTCTGTTCTATCTTTTATTATACTTAATTTTATAGCTGAGAAAAAAGGAGCAGTGAAATTATTACAAGCTGAAGACATACATAGCAAAGTTAATAATTTCACGTAAATAACTACTATTCTTTGTGGCACCTATTTTGTTTGTAATGAATATATGCACTTTTACAAGCGGTACACAAGGTACATGTTAAGTGAACAATCTAGATTGAATTAAAATTAAATAAGTAATTATAAATAACGTTTGAAATAAGAGTTTATAAATAAAAAAAGATATCAGTTTCTAAAATCAGAAATCAAGCAATGGTACAAGTACAACTGTTGTATTGCCATTTGAACCACTGAACCCAGTCAACATCGTAGTTGTAGTCGACATTATCGTTGTTTTCTTGTTCAGAGTGTTGAATTTTACCGTTCATTGTATTGTATTTGTTTGTTGTGTATAGAATAGAAAAAAATAATCAGTTTCAAATAAGGTGAAATTTGTTTCCTTAAGTACTCTTTTACAAATTAATATAATTTGATCATTAATTTTCCAAAATGAGTTAAATTGATCTAAAGAAATCCATTGAAATGTCCCAAAAAGGAAGTTCAGAAAAATCACAATAGAATTGCAAATTGAGGGTTCAATCATGTGTTATTGTGAAACAATGCAAAAGTTAGGGAACAATGGATGAAACTATAGTTTCCTTTTTAATGAGAATTAATTAGGACTAATTATACATGTAATTTACATAAATTCAATTTCCAGTAGATGATTATCTACGGAAAATATTTTTAATGAATGATCGTTTACGACCTCCTTGATCTGTTGATTCATCAGAATGAAATGTTTCACTTAGTGATGAAACACTTGCCTTTTTCACAATACTTTTCCTATTATTGTATTTTTTAGATTCTAGTTTAACTTTTTCGAAAAATGCAAGATTATCATCTATCAATTCGTGAGTAAGTTGATCACCATGCATGACTGATGTATCAAAGACAACTTTATACCCATTATCATTATGTTTAATCTTGAATCCTCTTACAATTGTATCCAAAAATTCATCTGCTTTATCACCATAGTCCGACAATACCTGTGCCTTTTCCAATGAAAATTCAACCTTTCGAAGCTCCTTTACAAGAATCCTTGCTTGTTTCTTTATATCTTTGATTGTAAATTCATGTTTAGATAACACACTATCAAAAGCTTCATTATCTTCTTCAATCAAAGAAGTTAAGAAATCAGATTCCAGTCTGTTATCATCGATATCACCAATTTGATAGTTTTCGAGATCCAGCTCAATTTCAGAAGAAAGTGTTGAATTGTTTTCCCTTTCTTCTTCATCTTCGTTCAAATGTTCACAAAGTTTAGCCAAATTAGCATATTTATCAATTAAGTAGGGAAGACGGGGTAGTTCGAAATTAATAGTTTGTTGTTTCACATTAAAATCCTGTTCATTTAAATTCAAAATCTTTTCACTGAAATCTAGTTTTCTTGAAGTTACTTTATCAAAATAAATCAACAGCTCCTCCTTGTGTTTCTCAATAAAATCTTTATTTAGTGAAACAAGGTATGGGTCTTTATGTTGTTGGAATGTACCTCTATTTGAAAAAGTCATAAATACTTTTGCAATTAAAACTAAAGTTCTAGGTACATTCCCAGAATGGTTATAATCTGTTAAATTGTACAATTTAGGACTGAGAATAGCTGGGCAAATGAATCTCAAAAAAATGAATGAACTCAATGCGTTTAAGGATACTTCTGTGTAGTTCCCATCGACTAATAATTCGACATTAGAACGTAAATTTTTCCATTGAGTTTTAATAGTTGATGGAATATCGTTTGTAGTGAGTTTGATCCTTTCCCAAAGCATTTCTACATATGCCAACAAAATCTTGTAATTTTCCTGATAATTTTCAGGGTCCAATTTAGGATCACATTCACAATTCAGATTTTCATCATTAATTCTATCAATAAAGTCACCTAATAATCCCTTAAGATAATCTTCACCTACACGTATTGTAAATTTTTCTAAAGATTTGGAAAGAATTGAATTTCCCCTAAAGATTGTTGTGAATTTAAAATTATTTTGTTTTGCTGATTCCTTTATTGAAGATGGTGTAAGTTCATATTTCATTAATGATTCAAAAAAATCGTCTATTCTGTTCATTTCCTGATAAATATCCAACAATATAGCAGACCAGTATTCTAGATTTGAAGAGTCTATTTTCGCTTCAATTTCAGGTAAAAGAATAGATACTTTAGAAGTATTGATCATTTTAGCAAAAGATCTATATCTTTCAATTGGTAATAATTTTATTTCATTTACTTCTATATTGATCATTAGTTCTCCAATTGACTGATTTTGTAAATTTGTAACATCAAGGTGGTGGATATTGTTAGAATCCAAATCATTTAAGTGAATCATACAAGATGCAATTATTTCATCCGAATCTTCTCCGTTAATGTTATATTCTTGAAAAGATTCTGCCTTTTTGATTAGTAGTTTGAAACTGTTTATCGAAGAGAGTGGTAATTTGAGTTTGACCAAATCTTTCCAAAAAACGTTAAGCTTTGAGTCAGTTTTCACAATTGAAGTTCGAAACCATACTATATCCCAAAGTATAAGCTCACAATATAAGTAAGAATCATTTATATTTTTCAGTTTTGTTGGATTTCCTTGTAAATCGATAATTTCAACAGACAAGTTTTTGCAAAACCTTAATCGGTTGTTTGCATCACCAAAATATTCAAGTCTGGTATGTGCTAAAAGGTTGATATACCATTCCTTCATTTGTATATCATTGAAAAATCTGATAGCTATACAATGTTCATTTGAGTGTATACTAAACGGTTTTGAATATTCTAATCCGTGTGATTTCCTTAGTTCATTAATGGGCCCTAAATATAAAGTATGTGCAGAATGGTAAACACTTGGATGTAAAATTCGTACTTCAGATTCGAAAAGTGAAGAAATATTAAAAGAATGAATGATTTTGTCATCAACTGATAAGTTGAGTATACCTGTGGGCAGTAATGTTGCAATTACAGATTTCCAGTCATGAGATTCAGATGAGATATTAAGATATTGTAATTGAGTAGAGAGTTTAGTTGAACTTTGTTTATCACTTATTGCATAAGTCCATTTGTTAATTATACCAAACTGTTTTAAATTTGCCCAAACTGAAACAGCACTGATGAAGTCTATGTAATTATTGAAATCAGCAAATTTGAAAAAAAACGATTTATTTGAATTTTTCACTGATAATTTGACAATGAATGCAAAATCAAATAATGAAATGGTGCATTCTTGAATATTTGCAGTTATTAACAGAGAATTACCTGTAAGTATTTTACCATCATTAGTTATGTGTAAATTAACAGTGTTCCAATGAGTTGAATTGTTAAGTAATCCCTTCACTGATAAATTGGACAATTCATTACCAAATGCCCATTGTATATTTGAGCAATTGAAAGTACCCTTATTTTTAATTGCAGAGTCTAAAAGAAGTGAAAGAATTGAGTCTTTGGGTAATTTTGTATCTAAACCAGTTATAGTTGTTGGAGTTGTTGGTGAAACAGCAATTGAGGAAGCTGACTGCGAATTGGGTAAGTACATTGCTGTAATAAAATAAAGATTATAATGAATGTATTAGTTGGATTAATTAGAATAGAGAATGAATTGCGAAGTGACTAACTTGTCTTGTTGGCTTGCTTAATTTGAGATATAGTAATATGAAATTTTTATCTAACCGTTTTTCTCAACAAACTCTATTGTTAGCAGAGAGGGGTAACAATAAAGCTGATGCACTACGTCTGAGTTGATTAATATTTGACAAACAGAGAGTATTTGAAAACTAGAATTGTTTGGGAATGATAAGTGTTGAGCAAACAACTTAATTGTTATCAACACAATTTACGTCCCCAGCAAACTACGTAATATTGTCTGGTTTTCTCCGATTGCTGTTTGGTGTGTGGGCTGTATTACAAATTTAGAAGCGCTAAATTGTTGCTTCTAGAACAATAGCCAACGATCAGGGGTAACGCATATATATATATTATTATATAGTGATCTATCTATAATGGGGGTATGTAAGGTTCCTTCTTGTTTGTGTGTTATATAAGGATACTAACATTGTGATAGAATGATGGAGGTTCAATACCAAAGAGGAGAGAAATAATCAATTTTGCACAACAGAAACTAAACAGTGGTGATAATGACAAAGTTGGTGGGTTTAGCAGAGAAATTGCCGTTTCGAAAATTTTGAATTTGTTCAAATATTGTCAGATTTCACAGAAAGTATTACAGAAACCTATTGTATCTGATTTTTTAGGTAATTTATACAACAAGGAAGATGTTTTACAGTATTTAATTGATAAAAAGAGAGGTAATAAACAAAAGGAGAGTAATATTAATTCATTAAACGATGTTGTTGAATTGAAAATTGATCTTACTTCTGAAGGTGTATTAAAATGTCTCGTATCTGATGTTAAAATAGATATCAATGATGATTCTAAAGCGGGACTTGGTGATGTTATGTTTTCATATATTGTTCCATGTGGATGCGTTATGAACAGCAAAGTTTTACATAGTTTGATCAGTGATGACGATGAAGAAATGAAATGTCCTGCTTGTGGTAACGGATTCGATAAAGTTGATATTATCGATATTAATAGTTTAGATAAGGAAGTAAGGGATAAACTTGAAAGAAGAATGAAGAAATTGAGGGAAAATGGACTGTATCATAATTTGAAGAAGATGAAAAAGAGGAAACGGAATGTTAATGGAGTAGAGGGTAGTAAGAAACGTAAAGTGTGAATTAGAGCAAATGATATTGATTCTTTATATACAAGAAAACTATGAATAATAGTGGAAGGGGTTTGTAAATTTAATAGAAAAATAGTATACAGTTAATAGAGTGAGTCTATTGTTGACCCGATTGCTGTTGTTGCTGTTGTTGTTGTTCAAACTCAGCCTGTTGTTCTTGTAGTTCCTTCTGTTTAGCAACTCTTTCCTCGGCAAGCTTACCGTTCTGGTAAAGGGTGTATCCGACACCGGCGGTCATGTAAAGGGTGAAACCGACAAGACCAACGACGGTGAGTCTGTGGGCAATATCAGTTGCTCTGGTGTACCAAGGGTAAGCGGTCATTGTGGTGTGATAGTACTGTGCTGTAGTGTCTAGTCAAAGACCGAGTGTCATGTCTGTCATTCTCTGGAAAAGCAGGTCAGATTAGCAGCATATTAGAAGTGTGAAATTTTGTATGTCTAGCACCTGTGCACCAACAGATCACCAGCCACATTCCTGCGCACCAGCCCCTTGGTGATTACGTAAGCCTCTGCTGAGCCTCCCTGTCGTGGCGGCTCAGCGCGGTACCGTCGAGAAGCGAAAGGCGCGGGAACCACGTGACGAGGGCTGACAAGTAGTGCTGGTACTCCTGTTGGTACTGCTGTTGGTGAGTCTTTCCTTTACGTCTCAACAGCTTCTGGTGTCTCCGGTGCTTGAGTGCCCAACGTTGCAGGCCTTCATTTGTGTACATCCGACTGTACTCCACGGCAAACGCGTCAATGTCCTCCGGGTCCTGCAGCTGGAATGCAAGAGCTGTGGTCTCATCCGCTGCCGTTGTTGGTGTCCCTGCTCCAGAATCTATCTCCTCGTCGTTGTAGAAGACAAATGGATACATGTCTTTAGTTAGTGGATTGACTCGTAAGTCAAGTAGTTTCAGTTTCATTCGAATATTCGATGTGTAGTCCACAATACTTTCTAAATTTTCAATATCATTACCGAGTAATTTGAGAAGTTTTAAATGTGAAAGTGTTTCTAAACCTTTCAAATTTTTCAACCGATTGAAATTTAAATTGAGATCAATTAAAAATGGGAAAAATTCACTAAATTTAGCTGGTAATTCATTAATATTCATTGCTGAAATATCTAAATTCGTTATACTTGTAAAATTATTCTTGAAATTAGGTAATTTAACAGGTAATTTACCACCACTTAAATAAAATATTTTCAAATTAATACAACTTAAACTGAATTTCAATAAATTATTGATCAATTCATTATTCCTATTAAAACGACATGATATTTTCTCAATTTGTGATGAAATACCATAAATTTCTTTTAACATTTCATTATTATCAAACTGAGCCTCCTTCAGTTCAATATACATTGATAAATCAAGTAATTCACTTAATAGATTGTTATTAACACATATCCTTCGTAAACTTAAATGTGGTTCTAATTGATCAAGTCGAAATTTTGGTGTTTCCTTATAATATTGAAATTTAATTAATCTGTTATTATTAGCAGATATATTGATTAATTGTGATAATTCACAAATATTAATTAATCCTTCAATTTCATTATTATCAATAATCAAATCTTCTAAAAACCACAGATTAAATTCACTAAAATCAACAAAACCTTTCAATTTATTATTACTTAAATTCAAATAATGTAACATTTTAAAATTATTGAGAAATTCAATATTTTCAACAGAATTATAACTTAAATTCAAACTAGTTAAATTCTTCAATTCTTTTAAACATCTTAAATCTGTAATATGATTATGACTCAAATTTAATATTTGTAAATTCTTAAATGCATCAAATTTTGCACTGATATTGCTAAATTTATTAATAGACAGATCCAAATATTGTACACCCTTAGGTATCCCAAAATTTTGTGATATTTTATTATTACTAGCATTCAAAAACCATAAATTCGGTGTCATCTTATCCAAATGATGTAAATGTTCAATTCCAAAATCACTAATATCTAATCTTTCAATATTATCCCATTCTTCAACAGGATATGATTCATTAATACATTCAACCAACAATTTATCATTAATTGTGAAAGAATCATCATCAGCATCATCTGTTCCATTTTCAGCAACATCTGTTAATCCTTCACTAGACCTTAAAGTTTTCAATGATCCTTTACTAACTGTTTTCTTCACACTGTTATTTGTAAACTCATCAGAAAAATTATTCAATAAATTATCATCTTCCCCTTCGTTATCATTATACCCACCATTTACTTCTTCATAATCATTTGTTTCAAAATCATCAGTATATGATGAATTATTCGACGTAAATTGTTCAACATACTCTGATTTTGGAACAAACGTATTCAAATTCTTATCAAACACTTTATCCTTGTAATCTTCAGCAGGTATAAATTTGAGTCCTTTAAATTTTTGACTTTCAACTGATCGTGATACACCTTCAACCAAACTAGAATTACTTCGAAATTTTGATTGTAATTTAGGAGGTGACATATTAAACTCTTTTTGAAATGCCTTTGCTTGTGACTCAAATTGTTTCCGTATAGTATCTATAGATGGTTGATTAAATTTCCTCTTATCAACTTCTACTTCACCTTCAGATTCGTCTTCAGCTGATGTATAATCTGAATGTGTCATTTGTTTCAATTGTGCAATGTTCAACTGATTGTTATTCTGATATCCATTCTGTATATTCTGAAATAATTGGTCCCCTTCTTTAAACAATTTCCTAGTTGTAGAAGGGAATGAACTAAATTCATCAGCATCGGATGTTATATCTTCATTCACATTCTCATTGTTACTAACCTCTCTTTCTTGAGTCTTGATAAGGTTACCATTAGAAGAAATATTACGTACAATCTTATCGTATAATTTCTCAGAATTCTCCATCACAACTGGCAACCTTGACTCTTCCCTCTTTGAATCATCAAAACCGAAAAGTTTCAATGGTGACACAAACTCTTTCCCTAATTTTTTGTTAGCAAAAGTATTGGGTATAGACGAAAGATCAGTTGGTAAATCTTTGAGTCTGTTGTTATTATCATTAATCATTCTATTAAATTCTTCCTCCTTTTGTGCTTTCTTCCAATCTGCATTCTCCCTCGACGATCGATCTTCCTTCATTATAACTGTTTCCCTTATAGTCGACTGTAACGGATTCTCAAGCACATTGTCAATTATCTTCGGATCATTGTTTATATCAGCCAACCCATTCGCAACATCACTTATAAATGCACTATTCTCTTCAGGCCATGACTCCTCTCGAAGAATAGTAGGTAACCATACATGACCTTCTTTACTACTATCCCTTGGTGATTCAACAGGAACGGGTTCTTCTTGAATATTGTTAAAACTCGGATTGACTGAATATTTCTTCTTTATTCTATTCACTTCAATTCCAACAGGCTGTGAAATAGGTATACAATCTTCTGTATTGACCCCAATTGACGTTTTATCCTCTGTAAACTCACTCATATCATCGTTAGTGTAACTATCATCATTGTTGTCATTATTAACCTCAGTTTCTTTCGATGATGTGACAGATTCAAACTCCTGTTCATCCAAATGCAGATTCTGCATGGAATTTGACATCGTCGTATCATTCATACTGTTACTCTGTTTTAAGTTGGTGTTATTGGTTAAAACATGAAACCAATGATTGAATGATCTATAGATCTTGATCCTAGTGTACAATTTCCCCGCGACGTGAGCTCTAGAATTAGAGATTTGACTATGCACAAATTAGAACAATCTTCTCTTGAATTAATATGATGTGGCCGATGCAACGAGCTAGTCGGGTTAAAAACAGTGTTCGGTTGTTATCTGGGAAAAGCAATACGAAGCAGGTATTACACTCTGATGCGGAAGATGGTGGGTACATGAAACGAAGACTTCAACAGTTGGCTGAAGAAGCTATTCCAACAAATGCAGATCCACAAGCAGGACATATTGAAGATGCATTACCATACAACAAGATAGAGTTACATACCAAGTTAGACAAGATTGCCCAAGATGCGTCCAACTTTGAGTATGAGCATCAGCATGCGCTTGGAGTGACAACTTTACCCAGTTCAGCGAGTAAACATGCTAGAGACATTGCTATGGCGAAACCATGGACTGGTACTGAATCAGTACATGATGCATCATTACGGATGCTTAATGACTCTATTAAACCTTTAAAGAGTAAAAGATTAAAGACGCGGATACATAATGCAAAGGAAGGTGCACTTGATTATAAACTTGCTAAACTTTCTGAAAAGAAGACCGTTGAAGATGATGGATGGTCTGAAATGTACAGGGAGAGATTACTTGGTCCCTCGATGCTTTTGAACGATTCATTTGCATCAGTTGACAACAGTATCAAGTCTTTGGCTGATCAAAAAATAATGGAAGCTCAAAAACGTGGTGAGTTTTCCAATATTAAACGTGGTGAACCATTAGGTAAGGGATACCATGCTTTAGAAAATAGATTTATTGATCGTACAGAGTACCATTTGAATTCTATTTTGAAAAGACAAGATGCGTTACCTCCTTGGATTGAAAGACAAGGAGGGTGTGATTTTGAAATCAAAAGGTTTCGTGAAGAACTCGATAGTGAATGGATCAAATGGGCAGTTAATCATGTTATTGAAGAGAATAGTGGTTATGATAATGATGAAATTATAGTGAGAATGAGAAAGTATGTTGAAAATGAGAGTGATAAAGCTGGTGGTAGCAAATTGAGGAGTTCTAAATGGATTGAAACTAGGAAACCATTCTTTGAAAGCAAAATTAGATCTCTTAATGATAGTATACGTGGGTATAATTTACAAGCACCATTGGCATCACAGAAACTTTACTTAATTTTAGATAAAGAACTTGAAAAGTGTTATACCCGATGCGCACCGGATCTTGTAATTTCGTTGAAAAGACACCTTTATGGTAATGAAAATAAGGGGAAGAAAAGTATGAATGTGACAAATACTGTAGGATTCATTCCACAGAAAGAGGATGTATATCAACGAGAGAGTGAGTCTTTAATGTCAATGGTTTGGAAACTTTTCAGCCGAAAATGAGCTATTTGGAACGTAAATAGCAATTTTGCAAAGGGATTCGCGTTATTAGTTAGCGACGAACCACTTCAGATCTGTGTTGCTCCCGCCCAAAACGGTGGAATATGTACTCAAAACTGTTTGTAGGATTGATTCTAACCTTGAAGATGTTTGTAGAGTTGAATCTCACTGATACAACAAAATCTTTTTATTTGATTTCCTCTTTTCCAAACTTGGTCTCGTTGAATGGGATATGAATGGTTCTTTCAACTTGTATGACAAGCTGTTGGAAGGAGAGAACCATCCAGGAGACGAAAAGGGATTGAATGAGCAACAAGTTCAAAATAAATATGGTTATCGGATAGAAAATAAGAAAGAAAGAAGGCATAGGTCGATGGTTGTGAATAGCATGAATCCCTTTTCAATTGATAAGATTTATAAACCATTAAATCGAAAGCGATCTAGATTGAACACCTGTCCTGAATTAAGAAAAGAAGTTTCTGGTATTGAACAAGTTTCAGATTGTAGTAACTGGAATAGAACACAAGATTTGGGTGTAACCAAGAGGTACGAATTTGAAGAGAAGAAAAGAAATGCTAGAAATAATAACGATGATATCATAGAGAGATTCAATGAAATATCAGAACAAATGGAACAAACAAATATTGAACAGTCAGAAGAAATGGAAATAATTACACCAATGTACATGCATCAAGTAGCAAGTGTTAATTCATTAATACAATTACACAATGTGGCAAAATTGATCACTGAAGAGCCAATAATTAGTCGTAAAAACGATTATATTACTGATAAGATAGAAGAAGGAGGGAATGAATTAGATGGATCTAGATTTGTTGATGAAAAGTTTATCAAAGTTGTAGATTTCTGTAAAGAGGAAGCAGAACGAAAAAGAAAAAAGGAACCACATCCTCTACTACCTTCGAATCAACAACATACAAAAGTAAGCAGAAAGTCCTGCATAAAGGATAAAGCTAGTAAATTGTGTAATATAGACAGCACAGTACGAGAGAAGAAACGATGAGATTTTGTATAACACAACACTAGTTCCAATGTAGTAATGAATGAATCTGTGAATACTACTTTTTCTTTCTTTCGTTAAGCGATCGCGAGCTTGCAGCAAGAAATTGACTTGAAATTGAAGCTCGAAATTGAATGTTCCTAATATTCCAATTTCGAGCTCTGGTTACGTCCGAGAGATAAAAAGAGGCGTCACGTGGTCTAGAGTCGATCGTCGCTTTGGTGCTGTGGTCATTACCGTTTTGGGGCACCGCGTCTTGTCGCGTCGCGTCACGTTTTAAGGCAAACAAACGCGACGCGCTCACAACAACAACAATAACAACAAAAAGGAGAATATTAACAACAACGCGCTCTGCCCACGCGACGCGTTACTTTTGTCGCGTGGAATAATTGAAAAACATTTCAATTAATTGTCCAAATTAGGTAATTTCATTCCTGAAACACGTATTAAACCCCCTTGGATGCGCAAAAACTATACTTTACCTATTCTCAACTTAACGTAACAATTACATTTCTTTGTTCCTCCTGACCGTTTTCTATTGTTCTCTACCTCTTAACTTCTGTTCCTCATCAGCCTCATGTCAGGGGAACATTCTCCTCTTCCATGTCTAGACCGCCCCCCTTCACATACGTGTTTCACTTACTATCTTACTTTGCTGTACTTTAATTGATTTAAATATCAATCTTACCCCATCTTATTGTAACCTATTTTTCAATCGTAAATCCAATCTTTAACCATCTCAACTTTAAACTTAACAACCAAATACAATGTCTGACGCTGAAGCAATGCAAATATTCCTCAACTCATCTGTCACCCAAGAGATGATCCATCATTTAGTATCTGTCACTTTACAGATATTACCTTGTGAAAACGCAAAAACTATAACAGTAACTGAATCGGTTCCTGTTTCAAATGCTAAAAATGCAGATACAAAACTAGTAACAATTACAAAACCATTACCTTCATTAATGACATTCATTACAAAACTTGTTAGATATACAAATGTTTATACTGGTACCTTAATGTCAACTATAGTTTACATGAACAGACTGAAAAATTCTTTACCACCTGATGCAAAGGGTTTACCATGTACAAGACACAGAATTTTCCTTGCTTGTTTGATTATCGCTTCTAAAACATTGAATGATTCATCTCCAAAGAATAAACATTGGGCAAAATATACAGAAGGTTTATTCAAAAGGGAAGATGTTAATTTAATGGAAAGACAATTACTTATGTTATTAGATTGGAATGTTCATATCGATAACAATGAATTGAAAATTGTTTGGAAGAAATTCTTAGATCCAATAAAAACAGATCTACGTAAATCTTCAAGAATTAGAGATAATTTATCCAAAGGTATGCTTACTGCATCAACTCAAACTATTGTTGTTCCACAAGAACATACTCAATTCCCACAACATACAAGAAATTCATCAATATCAACAATTAATTCATCATCAAGTTCAATTTACTCTTCACCTTCAATGCATTCAAGATCATCTTCAATTTCATCAATTGAATCTTATACAAATACTAATAATGATATTCAATCTGCTCTTAAATCACTCAATTCAAATACTCCTTTAAATAATTACTTAAAATCAGTTGCAATGAAGGAAGAACAAGAATTAAATGATTTAATAAGAGAATATTGTTGTTATTAATCTTCAACTTCTTTCTTATTATATACCGCATTATTTTTTTTAGCTTTTATAAACTTTTCTAACTTTTGAGATACCATATTATTAAAAACAAAATTTCCCGAAAATCATATTCAGGCTTATTTGTAAGCTTTGATCTAAACTTTATTTGCTGTATATGATAGTCTGCTCAAACCACAAGGATAAAAAAATAACTTTGGAAGAAGAAAAAAATTATCCGACCAGAGTGAGGATTGAACTCACGATCTTGCGATTAACAGTCGCACGCCTTAACCAGCTTGGCCATCCAGTCATTTTTTGAAATTCAAAATTACAACATGTTTGTACAAATATAAAAAATTGGGTCACATTTGAGATTCATAAAGGTATAATGAAATAACTCTTGATTGCTTTTCATAGTCATCCCGCCCCAAGTCCTCTTGGTTTGCTTATGTAATATTAACTTAGTTGTAAAAAGTTATAACAGGTACCCTGTTTCCAAAATCTGACATTTTCTAGACTTATCAGCTCTTGTTTGTTAAAGTAGAATAATCTAATATATTGCTCTCTGCTTTATTTCGTCTTACTATGTGTTTAACAAATAAATTTAAATATAAAACTATCAACTTACAAAAAGCGCAACTTGTGAACTCACAAACCACCAATGTACTTATCATAGTAATCCTTTGCAGATAGGTTCAATTTCTCTTCCTTATTCAAAAGATCGGCATTCTCGAAATCAACAGTCCAAGATTCATAATCTTTCTTTGAACCAACTGGTCTTTCAGCAAGACTAGTAATTCTAAATGCATGTCTAATTTCAGGTGTATTCATGTCAATTGTAGCAGTATGTAAAACACGACGATTATCCCAAACAACAACTGTATTTTCATCCCAATTGGCCCTTATATGTGCATCAAGACAATTTTCTTCATGTTTGAAAAGAAATTCAAGTAATGCATCTAATTCTTCTCTTTTCAAACCAAGAATGCGTGTTGTGAAAGTTCTATTGATGAAAAGACATTTTTTCTTAAGTACAGGATGATATCTTACTAATGGATGAATTGATTCAATAGTTTGTTTCCTACTAAGTCCACCACGTGCACCTGTACCAGCATCTTGACGTACTGAACTGTGAACTGCCTGCAGTCCTTCCAATTTCTCCTTGAGTAATGGTGATAAACGTTCGTAGATTTCTATAGTATCAAGAAATTGTGTATCACCACCTTTTCCTGTTTGTAACATCGCCAAAAAAGTAATCCCTGGTGGTTGTGGTTCATAAGAAATATCACTGTGCCAGTAGATATGATTAAGTGAATCACAGAAAACGTCCTTTTTCACGTTTAAATCAGGACTTTTGAAAATAAGATGAAAATTAGGTTCATTCAATGGTGAACCTGAATTAGAATGTACATCAAGTGGTCCGAAATAATTTACAAATTCTTTTAGCTTATCAAAGCTCTGTTCCTTGAAATCTTGATTTCTGAAAACAACAACACCTCTTTGTTCAACTAATAATGCAAGATCATTCTTTTGTAAATCTGTTAACTTTGAAAGTTGAATTCCGTCAACTTCAAGGCCAAGTTTAGGTGTCAATGGTTTGTAACTATACTCTTCAATAGAAGTGAGTGATTTGAATTCTGGATCAGCATCAAGACCTCTATCATGATGCTTGAATGGTGGTAGATGTTCAAACGTGTGTTGTGTGCTTAAATCCCATGTTGGTAGCCATTGTGGATATTTAGAACCAGCTTTCTCCTTCTCTGAAACAGTGATAACATTACCTACTTTAGATTTTTCAAGTTCAAAAAATGCATAGAAGTTTCTGTTTCCTTCTACAGCTGGTTTCTTCGTCTCTGTTTCAGTAGCCATTTTGTGGAGAAGGAGGTGATAACATACACGAGCTGATTAATATAAGAGAGCATTGTTCTATATTTATAACGAGATACCAAACATAAAGTCTACGAGGAGCCACCACAGAGAAACATCGAAGCCACAAACACTAAAACCACAAACACCAAAAGCTATCTTCACTTATTCCCAAAGTGTAAAATGGACTGTTGAGACTCCATTCCCTGTGGCTCCAATTCCAGCTCCCTCCCCGCCACAACTTCATGGCGCGAGTACTCAGGGCCAAATTCAGTCTTGGCCCTTTTCTTCTCCGCGTTCTCCGCAAAACTGTGACTTGTGGCACCTGCAAACATACCATGAAGTTTGACAGGCGCAAGATCTTTCTCCTTGCAGTAAGCTTGTAAACTTTCATTGATAAGGTAATGTCCTAATAATTTGGCTTTGGTTATTCCAAAGAAATCAAAACGATAGTCAAAGCTATTGAATCTCACATTTGGGAAATCTTTCAGTTCAAGTTCAGAAATTTTACGCTTTTTCAGAACTGGATCATCTAACACTTTCCCAATCATTTTCCTTTTGATAACTACAGTAGCCAAAAATGGGAATTCCCTACTAGTCTTTTGGACATTGTCCATCCTCGAAAGCCAGTGACGCATAAACTTAACACCACACATACGACGAAGATTGTGTCTGGCTACAAATGCCATATTAAACTCATAAGATTTTGAAGTAAGTTCCCTGTACAATCTAGAATCATGCAGGATTTCTGACTCCTTCAAATGTCCAAATGTTGTACCATAATAATATCCATCAAGAAATGTGTTTACTAAATGCCTAACATCTTTAGAGTATTTCCATTTCTTCTTGTCGTAGAACAATTCAATTAGTTTTGTGACTGTCTGCTTTAAATTCTTGTCTGTAATTCCTCCATCATTAAATATCTCGGATGCAACCTCACTAAAATTCGAAAAGAAGTATTCTTCTAATTCTTTCACCTCAATGTCCTTGTTGATTTTAGGCATTCTCTCAAATTGTTGATTGATGAAAGGAAAAGGTGATGTCTGAGCTTTTCAAAACAAACAAATACAACGTATACCTGAAATCCTTACGCGTTCTTTTTGTTGAGCCTCCGTTCTTACGCGTAACAGTTAGAGTATAGTATCTTTGATTGTCAAGTGGCCCCAGAAGTATGGGTGTAGAGACTCTTTCAATGGGTTTTGCAATTATAAGTGATTAATCTATAAAATTATATCCTTTTAAATACTTAGTCAACACGAATAACTTCCTTTGTAAAGGAAACACCTTTCTGAACATTAAGTAGAGCATCGTTGGCATTAGTAAGACCTGAATGGACATGAACAGGCATATGGATAATTTCTCCTGAAGTTAACAATGGTGTGATCTCTCTCTTGAATGAAATACCATCTTCAAAAATAGATTCATCACGTTTCAGCCCCCACAATGGAATGTCATCTCCAGTAAGCAAGAATGCAACACAACTAGAAAATTCAACATGTTGTTTCTTTTGATCATCACTAGAATCAAATTCTAAACTGATAGAGTTAAGATTGTGTAATTTACTTGGTAATTCATCACTAACTGCATCAAATACTTTACGATGATTAGTTGCATCATTACTAACAACATCATAAGCGAAAACAACACTGTCATTTGTAGCAGATTTAATCTGCTCAACAACATCATCATCATGATAATCAACAACAATATCTGCACCGACTGCAGTAAGTCTATCACCATACTTTTCCTTATTTGCAACAGTAATCACTTTAAGTCCATAAAGTTTCTTGGCAACTTGAATAGCAAGGAATCCAGTTGAAGCAGTACCACCCCAAATGAGAATCCATTCACCAGCATGTTCTCTTCCCTTAATTTGCATAAAATGTCCTAAAGAGATCCCAACAGTGAGAATACTAGCAGGTACACTTGCAGCACCTTCAAAGGTAGTAACAACACCTTCTTCAATAAACTCTTCATTACTATTCTCATGAACCAATGGACCAACCTTGATAGCAGTAGCCGCTGGTGCAATTGTATAGTCTTGGAAGGCACCAACATTCTCATCAGTACCAGCAAAACTACCGTGAACAAAACCAGTAACAAAATCTCCAACAGCTAAGTCTTGAACATCTGAACCAATTTTGTGTACAATACCTGCATATTCACAACCAAGAACAGTACCTTTTGAAGCCATACCCAATGAGATCAATTTAATGTCTGCAGGAATAACAGCCGCTGCTCTGACATGAACAACAATGTCAGTAGGACGTAAAATGTAATCATCTGGGGATGTTTCGATTGTGATGATTTCAGCTAATGGGGATTTTTCACCCGTATAAACAACTCTTGACATAATCATGGTTGAGTGTATGTGTCTTGCAGCATGAATAGTAGAAGGGTAGATAGTATCGCAGAAGGGACGGATCCATCCTTTTAAAGAATGACTTCTAGCATTAGTAATCTGTGAATATGCTAAGGAAACAGCTTAACTCCAGAAATGTAAATTGCCAGATCTCGGATATTAAAACCCTATCTCCACAGCGCTTCGGAGATTCCGTTGGGGGTGTACCGTGTGCTGAAAGAGATATCTCTGTAATTCCAGTTTTGCATTAACTGTATTTCAAATCGGGCAGTCAGTTCTGACCATTGAAAGTCCGTTGTGGTTGCTTTCCCGTCTTGGTAGCGTCTTTCATTGTCGTACAACGTATAATTAGTAATAGGGCTACAGTGTTTTTTCTCACGTACTGCGGTCAGGTTGAAAATTTGAACTGTAGGTCTGTGAATTAACGTACTGTCTACATAGCACTACAAAGTCAACCATACGAGCAATCAACACCACTGCTGACTATGTCTAACAGGTCGTCTGTTTTGGATGAATCATTCATTGAGAGAAAGAACAGACATTCAAACATTACCAATACCAGTGGTTTAATAAACACCAGTACTACATTGAATGGTGGTTTCAGTACTGGTTCACTGCCCGTCGGTGAAGTATCACCTTTTCAAAGCATTAATCCATTGGTAGAGTCACCATTTCAACAAAGCAGGTTTTATCCACTACAAAGTGAGAGAAAGTTGGAAAATAGAAGGGACAGGGAAATCAATGATAGTTTTGATGATAATAATCTCCTTAAACGTAAAGTACGTGCATATCAGAAACGGTTTCAAGATGCTGTACAGGTAGAGACTCCTTTAGAGATTGACTCTACTACGTATTTACAGAGTGCATTTGGTTCAAAGAGACGTGTTCAAGACAAGAAGAGATTATCTGGTACATCCAAAACAACAGCTACAACAAAATCTACACTAAACAGAGACATTAACGATCCTTATTTCACTGAAGCACTTGGACGTATCGTAAACAAAGAACTAGAATTACGTAAACTGCTCTTTTCCGTGCTTGCATATGCAGTTTCTCGTCTAGTACGATCACTTATACGTTTATTTGTTTACACACATCCACATGTACACAACGCATGTGATGCAATCTCTGCATTCATTGGAAGCAAATTAGATAATTTCCCATTTGGTACCACCATAACTGAATTGTTTACTTTTGAGAATGTACTTGTGGAAGCTTCTTATATTGACACAACGATAAGTGCTATACTTCTCTTTGTTATGGCTACATCAACTTATAGGTTACTGAAACCTCAAGATAAGTGTCTTGACCTCCCGCTTAGTACTGCACAACGTAAAGTATTAGGACTTCCAGTAGATGAGTTAGAGAATTTAGGAAATGACGAGTTGGATAACGAAGAGGAAATTGTTAAAAGAATCCATGCGTCACCTCAACGTATGGAAAAACCTGTTCAAGTTGTTGTTCCAGATATAGGATCGTTGGATAGTGTTATGGGATCTTTAGGTGGTCTTGACCTCAGAGGAGCAACTTCAACATCAAATTCAACTTCAACTTCAGTATCAACAACAGCAACTGGTACTATTGCCAATGTCACTCCTAGTGGCAAATATTTATATGAAACGAGAAGTGAATTGCAGGGGAATCGTTCCTTTTACTAATTGTTATAGATCTAAATAAATCACTCATTCCAGTAATGCGGGAAGAGGAAATGTAATTTGTCAAGAACTTTAGGGTCTCTGCCATGTGGACCAGTCGATACAGCGTATTGCATAGATCCAGTAAGGTCATTACCAACTTCACCGGAAAGGATAAGTGGTTCTAAAACTTCAATCATACGTTCAGCAAAACGATGGGCATTTTGAGAATTTGCACGAAGGTTACCAACAACTGTTTCAACAGTAACAGGTTCTGCATCTTCTCTCCAAGCATCATAATCAGTGGACATACAAACCATTTGATAAGAGATCTCTGCTTCACGTGCAAGTTTTGCTTCAGGTAAACATGACATATTGATAACTGAACCACCAAATGAACGATACATTTTAGATTCTGCTCTCGTTGAGAAAGCAGGACCTTCCATACAAATCAAAGTAATATCTTCATCATCACCTTCAGTAATTCCTTTAGCATGAAGATAATGTGCCTTTGTATCTGTACCGTCTTCACTGATAAGGACGTCCGCACAATGTTTTGCCAATATAGAAGCAATTTTGTTATCGAATGGATCACCAAATCCAGCATGAGCAACAAATCCACGTTCAAAGAACGTCGATGCACGAATACCCTTTGTTCTATCGATAACTTGGTTAGGCAAGACAAAATCACGTGGACGGATATGTTCTTGCAGTGAACCAACTGCACTGAATGCAATGATCACTTTAACACCTAAAGATTTGAGAGCAGCAATGTTGGCCCTGTTTGGAACATCAGATGGTAATAAATCATGTGCTTGTCCATGTCTTGCAAGAAATGCAACTGGCATTCCTGTATGAGTCCTTGAAACAGTGATTGGAGAAGATGGATGTCCCCATGGTGTGGAAATTGTCAGTTTAGCAACTGGTTCAAGGGAATCAAGTTTGTACAATCCAGTACCACCGATGATAGCAAGCGGTATCTCTTCATTAAAAGTGTGTGGGAGTGACATTGTGAGTTGTGGAAAGGAAAGAAGAAAGGTTGATAACGATAAATTATGTTAAATTCGTTGAGATCTAAATCTACACATGTGAAAATGGAAATCAGTTTTACACTTACTTGTCGCTTTTGTCGTTTTCTTCAAAGAACTCTTCAGGTGTGTAGAAAGGAATACCAATGGTTGAAGCAAAGGCCTTGTCAGTATCTGCAAAGTCACCTTTACGACCAGCAGCGTCACCTACGTAGAACGATTCTTTTGGTGGATTGCCATTGAGTTGTTCCTTGATCAGATGTTCCCACATTCCTGGTCCTGGTTTCCGGAACCTTGTATGTAAATCCAATGAACTCCCCCTCCCAAGTTTAGTATCAGCACTACTTCTCTTTGTTGCAGCATAGATGATTAAGGGCAATGGAGCTAGTGCAACAGCAATGGCATGCAGACGATCAAGTAGTTTGGTTAAGGAAAGTGATGGTTTTGCTGGTGGTGCGTTATTGGTTACACCACCTTGATTTGTAAAGATCACCAGGATACCATTAGGGTGTTCTGATATCCATGATTGTAGTTTCTCAGGGACATCTTTGTGCCACCACCTCCAATCGTCAGCATTACGGGCGAACTTGGTACCACTTTTGGTTTTAACTAGAGTATCGTCAAGGTCGAATGCTGCAACTTGTAGTGGTAATTTCTCTGCTGTTGAAACTATCTTACGGGCTTCAGGGGACACATATGAGAGACAGTGAGTACCGTAAGATACAAATCCATGTTTATGGGGTGTTGCAACAGGTCTTGTGGATTTCATTGATGAAGATGTAAGATTAAATAAAACCTTGGTGTGAGAATTATACTTTGTTTACGTTGATAAATTTAAATTTATATACACGATAGATTAAACATTGTTTTCTAAAAGGAATGACTATTTAAAACACTCTACATAATAGTTCAGCAGGCATGTGTTTCTTAACAGCTTCATGAAGGTTCATAACTTCCTTTGTACCTGCTGGTCTCACAAAGACAACTTCACCAGGCATAAGTGGTTTAACAAATCTAAACCTTTGACCTGCTGCAAATCCTTGTAATTCTTCTGCACTTGCATAGACACGTCTATTAGGTTTAGAAATAAGTTGAAGTTTGGAAAGAACGGGACTCCCCTGACGGTATTTTAGGCCAAGCCAAAGACGACGAGTAGCAACATTGTCTGGAGTAACATCTACAGGAGTAATATCAGGACCAGCCATTGATCCACGTTGTAATGAATGAATAAAACCTTCTTTGTAAAGTCCTAAAGCGATTTGTAAATGTAGACGAGTATAAGGGATTGCAGCAAGTGGAACTTTTGCCCTAGAAGAGTTTTGCAAATGTGCACATACGTTCGCTAATGAAACAAGAGACATATCTTTGTGTGTATGTAGGTATGTGTTGCAGTAGTGTTAATCTTTTGATGATGATAGAAGTCTTGAAATTCATGTTGAAAAGTTGAAAAAGTTGGCTTGCAGCGAAAATTGATTATCAAATTGGAGTACTGCATCTGTAATCACGCTACCAATTGCAATTTCAACCACCAATGTTGCGTCTTGCAAGAGGTTTCAGAACACCTAGAAGTGTTTTTAAGGGTAGATTATTCCCTCAAAGTTATGTACGTCATGTATCCAAATGGAGGAACGAGAATCGAACAGATGATCATATTGAATTCAAATGGTTTCTTTTGATTGGAGTATTCGGTACTATGGTTTATGTGACAATTATGCAAAGAATTCAAGAACAAGATCATACTAAAAATGCAGATAAATATAAGAAGACTTTTACTGAGGAAGAATGGAATTCTTATGTACAGGCAACTCGTGTTAAACATTTGACACTTGAACATGGTGAGGAGAGTTATCTTGTTCCATTTAGTCATGGTAACAAATCATCATCTAAAGTGATTCAACAATTAGTTGATAAACTTGGAGGTTCAGACAATGTTGGTGTTGTTGATTTGAATGAACTTGTTGAAGATCAATTGAAGAATGGTGGTAAATACCATGTTCTATTAAGGGATACATTAGAGAATGATGAAGGTGATAAAGTTGATGGGTTCAGATATCAATTTACGTATAAATTAAAGCCTGGATTATTTACACAGATTGTCAATGATGAGATTTTACGTCAAAAGAATGAAAATGGTAATCTTGGTAGATTCTTATTGCTTAATTATCCACCAAACATCAAGGAAGCTATTAAATTTGAACAGAATGTTTGTAAAAGAGATACATTGTTGACATTACAGGATGATGATAATGAAATTGTTGATTATTTTTCCACTGTTGATAAAGTTAAACGTGCAAAGGATTTAAATAAGTTAGAACCCTTAATTGTTTCTTCAATTGAAGTAAAACATGAAGTTGAAATTCCACCAAGTTTGCATGTTTTACCTGTTGAAAAGCCAGGTGATGATGCTCCTGCAATTACGAGGGCCCAATACGAACTACGTCAACGTGGTGAACCGATCCGTTTATATGGAGAGACTGATGTTGATGTTATTAAACGTTTGAAAAGTCTTCAAAATTGAAATTTGTAAATAAACTGTATATAGATGATTAGTTATTCCATTCAATCTTTCCAAATATTGAATGGTTTTACCCTTACATGATCCATATCTGATTCTTCAAAAAAGGGTTTGTCAATCTTTTGTCGTGTAGGATAATTATTCTTCCCGAATTGTCGTTGTCGTTTGGGAGTAGCATAACTTGGTACTATTCCTACCCCCCAAGGAACTTCTAAAGCCATACCATTGATATAACCTTTACATTGAGTAATATTAACATCTTTCAATGGTAATCTATCAGGTTTTACATTTTCCTTACCGTTAACAACATTATTTTCCTTTTCTTCTTCATTCAGTACGGTGAAACGTGGTAATTTTGTACCTGGAGGATCAGCATAGATTTCAAATTGTAGATCATTCTTTACAACCCTTCGTTTCGTTGGTGATGTGTTTTTCGATGGTGAAGAACGTTTCGTTGGTGATGAGTATTTGGATGGTGATGAACGTTTTGTTGGTGACGTCCTGACATTAGTGTCAATAATCTGTGGTTGTAATGGTATTCTTTGCATGTTTAATGAATGTTGTTGAATGTATAATTATATATTTTATATACGTGATGTGTTTGATTATTGCGCGTTTTGAAGTTGTTTATGTTGTTGTTTCCTTTTGTTTGTATATGGAAAAGAACGAGTACGGAAGAAGGGTTTGGGATGTTGAAGCAGCAGCTGCGGAAGCAGCAGCGGCAGCTGTAGGAGAAGTTAAAAGGAGGAAAGGTGATAATAACGGTGATGATGCTTGGTTTACATGTAAAGAGTGTGGAGAACGGTTTAAGGATACACTTGCATTGGCAAGACATAGTGGATTACGTCATAAACGTGTACAAGATGAGGGGGAAATAACGCTAGCTAAAGTACAAGCGTTTGTTAAAAGTCTATAAAGTAAAGTAATGTTTATATTCCTAAAGGATTTAGGATGAGTGGTGAGTAAAAGACAACGAATGGTATTCCAGCATAAACTATGAATTTGACGAAGATTCTAGTATCTGTACGTGGTAATTCAGCCCAACAGATTGAATTTGTTGAAGTGTTTTTAGTTGAAGAATTTGAATTATTTTCACGACGTAATGTTGAAATAATTGATGTTGCAAGTGGTTTAGCAATTGTACGCCAAAGAACAACTATTGAGATACCAACAATCAATCTTGCAATTGTACGTAAAATACCTAAATCTTGGAAACTGTAGATGATTCTAGCAGGATGATTATAGATTAAAGCAGGTGGTGAAGTATTTGAGATTGTCCAATAAGCTAAATCAAGACCAGCAAGGACGGCAATAAATGCAACAGAATCTTCAAAGCAAGGACAACCTTCAAGTGGAATTGGATGAAAATATATTAAGAAATAATAAATTGCTGCTAATGATAATGGTACCAATAAAGAAGATTGAGTTAGTACTATTGAATCATGAAATGAACGAGTAATGACTCTAATTAGTACAGTTAAAATACCGATTAAAATACCAATTGAAATATCAAGTAAACCATGCATTCCACAAATGATCCTACCAGCAACAATTGTAAGCCAATAAAGTAAGTGTAGTAGATAATAGTTAGAATCTGTATGATAAAGAGCAAGAATCAATATTAATGCAGTTGCATTAGCAGAATGTGAAGAGGGGCAACCATATTCACTTGAAGTATAAGAAGACATTGTACGACGAACAATTGGTGGTGAATAAGGTCTTGGTAATGATAATAAATCTTTAACAAGACCAGTTAAATAAATACCTAAACCTAAAACGAATACAACATCCCTTGTTAATTCTAAAGCACCAAACCAAGCAGGTAAAGGTAAAACAAGAACATAAAATAAATGTGAACCTAAATTTGCTGTATAAAGGAAATAATTTGTAAAAAATTGTGGACGTTGAGTAGCCCAATTTTGTATTGAAGTTAAAAGTTGCAGTTCAGAATCAAGAATTGGTTTGAGGATTGAACGCAGGGTAAACACGGGTGCTGACAATCTAGACCTATAGAATGCATCATCATGTAAACCCACATCACGTGAATGAGTGTCGCCAAGTACAGTCATTGCAAGTTGTGATATGATAGTCCAGCTTGAACCGATGGAACTGACAAAATCAAATATTGTACTGTTTGAATTGTTAAAGTTAGAGCCAAAGTTTGATTCCATTTTTTTTCAGCCGTATTGGGGGGGGGGGGTGAAAGAGTCCACGACAGAGTTTTGTGTTGTATAAGTACAATAAGTACAATAAGGGCTTGCACGTGCACAGACCCAGGGCTTTGAGCTTTGAGCAGACATTTATTTCTAGCTTCTTTGGCAATGCGTCGTCTCTACCCCTCCACCCTTCCTCAATCGGGCCGATGGGACTGCATTTGGCCTTAAAGGGCAATCCCTGCCCCCACACCCGCGCTCCGCACAGTGAGACATCTCTCATACGCGAAGAAAAGCCCTTTCTGCAATTCAATACGAATATTCTCTAACAAGAGAATCACAGTGAATTATCAATATTACTGTTCACTTTTACCTAAGATCAACAGACAAATACACACACCATGGAGAACGATAAGGGTGAATTAGTATGTATATATATATTGATTTCTGATTTCAAGGTGAAATAATACCAATATCAATACCAATACCAAATCCTACATCCCACAACTCAGTTACTAACATATCAATACACATTTTATTTTAATACAGGTTGAATTATACATTCCAAGAAAATGTTCTGCAACAAACAGAATTATCAAGGCAAAGGATCATGCTTCTGTTCAAATTGCTATTGCTAATGTTGATGCTGAAGGTAGAGCTATTCCAGATTCCAACACTCTTTACGCACTTTCCGGTTTTGTCAGATCCAGAGGTGAATCCGATGACCAAATCAACAGACTTGCTCAACAAGATGGTTTACTCAACAATGTCTGGTCTTACTCTCGTTAAATTGTAAAAGGTTTCTATAACTGATGATATAGTTTAATATAAAAAATAAAAAATTTCAATCAAAAGTATGGTTTTCCTTTCCTTCCCTTCCCTGGTTTCGAACCTGTGATTGTAGTGTCTTTTCCCCCCTCCTTCACTTACCCGGCTTGAAAAAGAAAAATTCAATACTTTTCCTAATTTTCCAGCTTTTTTTCGTTTCAATTAAAAAAAAAATACAAACTGCAATTTCAATTTTCGCCCTTTAATTAAATTATAGTTATAATATAATATTATTCAAATCTCCTTTTTGATTCAACAAACAATGTCCAACGAAGAGACCAATACTACTGCTCCTGTTGTTGAAACTCCTGAAGTTTCAAACACCACTACCATCACCACAACTTCAAATGGTGAAACAATTGAATCTAACTATGATGAAGTTGCATCAACTTTTGATCAAATGAAATTAAAACCAGAATTACTTAGAGGTGTTTTCGGTTTAGGTTTTGAAGCTCCTTCAGCAATTCAACAAAGGGCAATTTTACCAATTATTTCAGGTAGAGATGTTTTAGCTCAAGCTCAATCTGGTACTGGTAAAACTGCAACTTTCTCAATTGCTGCATTACAAAGAATTAATGAAAATGAAAAGAAAACTCAAGCTTTAATTATGGCACCAACTAGAGAATTAGCTTTACAAATTCAAAGAGTTGTTATTTCACTTGCTGTTCATATGACTGTTAATGTTCATGCTTGTATTGGTGGTAAATCAATCTCTGAAGATATTGAAGCTTTAAATAATGGTGCTCAAATTGTTGTTGGTACTCCTGGTAGAGTCTTTGATATGATTGAAAGAGGTTTCTTTAAAACTAAAGATGTTAAAATGTTTATTATGGATGAAGCTGATGAAATGTTATCTCAAGGTTTTAAAGAACAAATTTATAAAGTTTTCCAATATTTACCAGAAACAACTCAAGCTGTTTTACTTTCTGCAACTATGCCAAAAGATGTTATTGATGTTACTTCTAAATTTATGAGAGATCCAATTAGAATTTTAGTTAAAAAGGATGAATTAACTTTAGAAGGTATTAAACAATTTTATGTTAATGTTGAAGAAGATCAATATAAATTGATGTGTTTAACAGATTTATATGATTCTATTTCTGTTACTCAAGCTGTTATCTTTTGTAATACTAGAAGAAGAGTCGAATTAATTACTGAAGAATTAACTTCACAAAATTTCACAGTTTCTGCAATTCATTCAGATATGTCACAACAAGATAGAGATAAAATTATGGGTGAATTTAGATCAGGTTCTTCAAGAATTTTAATTTGTACAGATTTATTAGCAAGAGGTATCGATGTTCAACAAGTTTCACTTGTTATTAACTTTGATTTACCAAAGGATAATGAAAATTACATTCATAGAATTGGTAGATCAGGTAGATTTGGTAGAAAAGGTGTTGCAATTAATTTATTAACTAATGATGATATCTCAAGAATGAGAGAAATTGAAATGTTTTACAATACTCAAGTTCAAGAATTACCAGCTGATATCGGTCATTTATTCAATAACGATTAATTCAATCAACTTATATGTTTGTAGTGTAGCTTTATTCTCGCCAAAAAAATTAATAATATATTATTAAATTATTATATATTATATAATGCAAAAAATTCTTTTATATAAAAATTAAATTTCATCAGTACTTGCTTACCAGTCAAATCTCAAAATTTCAACCCCTCTCTTCCTCCCCCCCTTTATCTATTTAACCTTGCTTTTCCTTTTAAAACATGTCGGATTGGCAATACGCACAATCAAATGATTCACATAGTACATTCGCTGAAACTAAAGATACTGCTTCATCAACTCATTCTGTTCCGAGTGTTTTAAATTTAGAAAAATTGTTTAATAATAATACTAAATATGCAACACAATCAGTTTTACCACCTGATGATTATCATTCACCTTATTATTTACCATTTAAAAATGTTGATGATCCACGTCCTGTAAATCAATTAGTTTATCGTTTTTCAATTTGGAAAATGATTATAAAACAATTGGTTTTCTATTTTAAAGAAATGGCAGTTTTCAAACAACAAACAGGTCAAGGTAATAGAGCAATGTTAGAAAATCTTGAAGTTTTACGTAAACAAAATTCAGGTAGATTAAGAAGTAGACAATCAGATGATCAATTACAACAATCTGATCAACAAACTGAAGTTATTGATAGTGATTTAATTAATAGATTATTACAAACTACTTTTTTACCACCAGGTGATGGATCAGTACTTTCAATTTCAACTACTTTTTTTAATACTCATAATATGTTACGTGAACGTGAACAAATTACTTATCAACAATTAACAAATAGATTAATTCCAAGATTAGAAAATTTAAAAGATCAATTAAATGAAACTATAAAGCAAATGAATTCAATTAAAAATTCTTCAGATTTTAAAACAAAAAATCTTAAAATGGAAATTGCTAAAACTGGTGCTATACTCTCAGATTATATTACTTCAATAGAATTACTTAAAACTGGTCATTCAAAATCAAGTTTAGGTACAACACTTACATTAAATGAAGATTCATTCGAACCACGTAATGATCCTTATATACTTAAATTAAAATTAGATTTACAATTAAAAGATCAACTTTACATTGAAGCTCATTTAAAGGAAATGTATTATGATTTACAATATAAAGCTGTTCAACTTGAAAAAATCTTATACACTGAAATTCAAACTTGTATCTCTTCATATACTGATCTAATCGATGCTGAATTAAATTCAGTAAAGGATAATTTGGTGTCTCCATTACAACATGGTTTATTAGTTAATGAACCAACAATTGATTGGGATTATTTCATTCGTAATGACAGACGTCGTAATTTCTTACCATTAGATGCACGAACAACACTTACAAGGAATAAAGTTATACGTAAAAATTCAGACATAATATACCCATATAGGAACAATGTTATTTCCTCTTGTGTCTACTCAGGTTATCTTGATAGGAAATCTAAATATTTGAAAAATTATTCAAAATTTTATTACGTTTTAACAATTAATTTCTTACATGAATTTAAATCAAGTGATAGAATTAAAGATTTAAACCCAATTCAATCATTCCCCTTGAATTTCCTTACTGTTGCAACAGTAGAAAATGATGATCGTAAGTTTGTCGTGCGTATTGCTAAACCTTCAAGTAAGGTCAAATACACTTTTAAAGCTGAAAATGCAGAAATTGCTGATAAATGGATCGATTACCTCTCTGATCTTGCAGATTTTGAATCAGCTGTTGAACGTAACTTGTCATATGATGTTTCTGAAGAAGATGAAAATCAATTACATGATCAACATCCACCAGTTGAAGACTCTTTCGCAAATTCTCAATCAATTGTAACATCACCAGCACATACACCTGAAGGTATTAAATCAGCAGCAATTTCTCATTCACGTTCAGTTAGTGATGATTATTTCCGTTCACAAAGACATCAAGTTCAACAAAGTCTTCAAGAATCACATTCTCAAACACATCTTACACATTTACCAATAGATGATGCATTTAGTCATATTGCATTCCGTTCAGTGAAAGCAGGTAACAATTCAACAGCAAACAGTTCATCAAGTTCTTTACACTCACGTTCTTCAAGTAGAGTTTCATCTCGTGCATCATCTCCTGCAGCAAGATTACGATCATCATTACTATCACCTAAGGCTAGTCCTTCAACTACACCAACTAGTACCACACAAACTTCAAGTACAGATTATTTCTCATATGCACCAAGGAAAGTTCAAGCAGCTATCATTCGTAACAATAATAGACTTGGAACTCCAACAACACCACTTGCATCACTTAACACTCATTTACCAGTACCACGTATCAATGTTCAAGAAAGTACACCAACTGCAATGACAGCAGAATCTGCAGCAAAAACACCAACTGCAGATTCAATATCTACATCTGCATCTGCAACAATAACAGCATCTGCATCAACTTCAGGACTTGAACGTCGTCGTCGTACACTATCTCAACAACTGGAACCATCGTCTTCTTCATCATCATCTCCCTCACTTATTAAGATGCCAACAGGTCCCGTTGCAAACCACAACTTACCAGAAACACCAGGTGTAATACCAGGTTCTCGTATGAATGTTGTCTTCGAATCGCATCCTCATTGAATAAATTATTTTTTTATTATTACATATAGCACTATATATATATATATAAACAGATTAACTTCACGTTTTATCGTTTTGCGGTAACGACGCTAATTCTAAATCGTCCGTCTCATCAATCCAATGCACCCGTTTCTTACGTGAACTACCTCCACTACCGGACATCCATTCATAAGCATATCGAGTGTATGCTGAAGGTCTTGAATTGGCAAGAGCCGAATACCGCTGTGGACGAGTACGCCATACGTACACAGCGTACACGAGCACACATACAACAATGGCAGTGCTGGTCGCAAGAATAATGGCGTCTATACGATGTGCATTCTTCGAACCCTGTATTTCTACTGATGAACTCTCACCAGTTGTCACTACTGTCCCGTTATTTGCTCGTCTGGCAAGATCAAGAATACCAATTGACGCTTCACTTACATCATACGCAACCATATGGCTCGCATTAGCTACTTGAACATACGTGAGATTACCTCGCTGCCATAAGGCACCTGCCGTCTCTCCAGAGTGAATCCACTCAGCGTCCATTTCAAACTTATCAATTCCACGTGATGGACTCGTGTTTATAGTGTAATTGTGAGCGGTGAGGTACGATTGTGCATATTTGCGAATCACTGCTTCTGTGCCAAGATAGTTGCAAATAAGGTCGTTCATACCACTGAACAGATTAACATGCACACCATCTTCAAGGAGACTGGAAATTAATGACGCACCATAGTTGCCATTACGTGGAGTAAAACTACGATGAACATCATTGTTACATTCTTTCCACATACCATTACCACTAACATGCAATGCTTCCTGTACCTCTGCAAGACTTAAATATGCAGTCGTCGCTGGCAGTAGTTCAGGCCAGCTAGTACCACACTGAGGATATGAATCTTCTTTAGATACATCGTATACGTTTATGCAACGTTTCGGTCCTGGTTTGTAAGACATTAGCAGTTTGTTGAGTATATTTTCACATTCCTTTGCCTCAAATGGTATTTTACTAACATCTGCCTCGTTCTGTATATTCTGACACTGGTCCTGCAGTGAAAGGAGGTACGAAAATGATAGTTTATCAGACTGAGGATCAACAACACCTGTGTCAAGTACATAAGGAACGTACGCAAGAGATTGTAGGTTTGGATCAAGCCATGCATTACCTAACAGTACCGTATCGATTTTACTGCTGAACCTTGAATCATCCTTGAATGCTCTAGCTAGATGTGGTACATATTGACCAGCATATGATTCCCCGGCAATAATGATCGATTCGTAAGAGTCTAAATTGAATATGTCAAAATAACGGTGCATGAATTTCATTAAATGCGCAGTAGAATCAACAAGCGTAGTATCGTAAGGAGTTGATTCAGATGTTGGTGAAAACCCTGTACCAACAGGTTGATCAATAAATACCAAATCAGCTTTTTCAAACCAGCCTTTGTTCCATTCAAGTTCATTACCACTACCAGCTACTCTCAAAGGACCAATTTCCATAAGAGCACCATCCATTGACGAACATCCTGGTCCACCGTTCAACCAAACAACGAGCGGTCGACTCTCACGTGTATTTCCTAAACTACTATTCCGACGAAAGTCCCAGAAAAATAAACCAGCATCACCATCACTCTCTTCACCGTCTTCAACAGAGATCACACCTGCATGCATTTTTAAAACAGATGTCCATTCACGCTTGAACCCGGGTAATGCCTCCACATCCACATCAAAGGATTCTGGCAAAATATTTGCCCACACGTTGCCTACTAGTGCAATCAGTAGCACTGATAGTAGTATCATTGTTATTTAAATAGTTAGTAAAACAGAATAGAGACTGTAAGCTTGAGGTGATGAGTGCCTGGAACTCTTCTTCACGCAAAAAGCGCGGGCGATTCAACAACAAACGACGCCACCACGTTGCGTGCCACTTCTGCGACACCGTCAGCTGTCGCAGTACCTCCAGTGACAGTGATAACAACATCTGTCTTCGCTGGAGCACGTAAACGAAGTACGCCAAGAGCAATTGTTGGTCTACTAGATGTTGCAGCAAATACACGGATACCAGCAAGTTCGGCAAGTGGCTCTGAAAGCGTGTTTAACGCAATTGTAGTTGTTGAAATCGCCGTATCAGTTTCAAGACCAAGCTCCTTCGCATGAGCATCAACAATATCATCCAAGGTGGTACCAGGAACACATTCAAGAAGATCTACAATAATGGATGAAACAGAAGATGCAGTGGTTGCAGCCACAAACACTTCCTGAGTGTCCGGAACAGGTCTCACATGCGATGCATCAAGTAGACCAGCTGGAAGTTGCACAGAAACAGCACCACCATAAATGTGGGTCTTCTCACCAGTAGTATAAGAGTTTTCAATATGATTCATGATTGTTTGAAAAGAGAATTAAGGAAGAAAGAGTTGTGTCTGTAAAATGCTGAGCTTCTCAAGTTTTTGACATTAAGCGCCTTTTTTCTTTGGCAATTCTCAAAAGTTGCTGAGCCGAATTCTTGAAAATCATTTCTATTTTCAAATTTCATCAAACTTTACGTGTCAGTCTTTTGCTTCAACTTTTAAACAAACAACCACAATGTCTCTCCAGGTCCATCTTCTTAACTCCAACGGTACTCCACCAACCAAGGGCTCTTCTCTTGCTGCAGGTTATGATATCTATGCTTCCGAAGCAACTGTCATTCCAGCAAACGGACGCGCCCTTGTTAGCACTGCACTTGCTGTCGTCTGTCCTGTGGGAACATATGCACGTATTGCACCTCGTTCTGGTCTCGCGGTGAAGAATGGTATTTCTACAGGTGCAGGGGTTGTTGATGCTGATTATCGTGGTGAAGTCAAGGTTTTACTGTTCAATCACTCGGCTACTGACTTTACTATTGCTAAAGGTGACAGAATTGCACAACTTATCCTTGAAAAAATTGTCACTCCAGATGTTGTCGTTCTTGACGATGCTCAATGGGATGCTGTTAACAACACAGAAAGAGGTGCCGGTGGTTTTGGTTCAACAGGTACAAATTAGTCTATAAAAGTATGCTTTTTTCAGGTATATATATATATGTATTATCAAACTCTTAGAATCCAAGTAAAAGTCCGCACAACGCCGGTAACAATCCATTTCAGCCATAGCCAAAATTCAACAATGATCCATACCATCCAAAGTACACAGACGATCGCTGCTTCCACACATCTGTATATAAATTTCGTTCCTGTACCACCTGTGGTGTTACTTGACATTCCTTCGGCCATTTCATTCAAATTGCGAATTTTCAACGTAATACTTGTTATAATTTCACCATTTGTACGGTCACAAAATCCAAGAAGTTCCTCAATCCGTGTTGATCTTGTTTGGATAACCCTTTTCTGCATGTCAATCTTTCTCTCCGCATTTTCCAGCAATCGATTGAACTTTTCATACTTTTCACGATTTGCCAATTGTACCTCTTCAATTTCTGCAACTTTCCTCTTCATAGCTTCAGATCTTTTCTCAAGCGTCATTGCACAAACCTGTTCTCTTACACTTGCAGAGTACACGCACATTTCAAGATCACCCGATATTCCTCGGTAGTCCCTCACAAGCCCAATTACTTCTTCTACGGCATCATAGTATCCAGCCTGTTCACTCTCGTCATTAACAGCACCTCCGCTTATTGTATGCGCTACATTATCATTTTCATCAACCTCGTTCTTTCTTCCAAATGTATTGACAGTAGGAACACTACCAGATCCAGTAGCATTAAGTCCTCTTCGTTTATAATGCTCAAACCTAGCAGCACTTGCAAGGTTATCACCAGCGCTACTGATGCTACTCGATCCAGGAGCAGTTATATTACCGTTTCGAAGAAGTTTCATTGGAGGTTCGTAATCAAATTCAGCTTCTTTACCTTCGTCACCAACTTGAACACCATATATATTGGCAGTTCCATTTTTATCTTCTTTCTCAGACAAAGCATCAACTTCTTGCACAACTAAATGAGGAACATTTGCTGATGTGATACTAGTATTCGGTGTGGGACTATCGACAGCAGTGGTACTACCACCTCCTTCTTTACCAGTAAGCTCTCGTACAACATCCTTCATTGCCACTTTCACCTTACCATTATGATGTTTTGAAAACCATCTTTTCCCCTCTCTATCTCGCATATCCAGCCATCTGTTATTGTACTCTCTCCAGCGAATATCACCAACAATCTCATTTAATCCAACGTACCAAATCAATCTTGACCGTTCAGACTTACTAAAATTCTTGCAAGCTACACGTACCTTACGCCACTCCTCGTAAGAGTTCACTTTGCTTAACTTCTCACCATGACGCATACGTACTCGCCGATTCCTCATTATTTGTAGCGGATTCCATATACCATCCACGCCAGGATAACGTGCCGTTCCGTCAGCTTTGACTTCATGAATCCGTTGATATTCTTCAATGTATTTATAGTAAGTTTCAAAATACGAACTTACATGCTTTGCTCGATTTCTGATTCGCAGTATTTGCTTTGTCGTTAGTTCAGGAAATTTCTGCAATAAACAATCTTTCCCCATCTGATGCGTCAAAGTGGTTGTTAGCATTGCTGCTGTTCCCGTTTTGTGTAAATTGCAATCTGGTTCAACAGCAGCAAGCACGCTCATATCGGAAGGAGAGGCAACCATTCTGGAAGAATGTTGTACAGAGGTCATTGACGGTGATGGTGAGGCAGACGGTGATGGTGAAACAGATGCTTCACGCATTGCATCTGTAAAATGTAATTCTCCTAAAAGCTTATTTCGATGGTTCAACAAATCTGCAGTTTCTTTCAGAAAAAACTCTGTTTTCTTCTCTGAAGGTGTTATTTGAACACCTCTTCCTGTATGCTTGAAATCACTATAGTACATTTCGTGATTTTGGTGATCATGTTGAACATTTTGTGGTGTGAAATTATTAACTTGCTTCTTTTCATCTGTCCTTCCTGCATATTGATTTTCATTTAACGTTCTATCGTTCACTTCTAATTCTTCATTTCCCTGAGACTTCTCTTGGGCCTCCACATCATCGTCATCATTATCTTCTTCTTCTTCATCTTCCTCCTCATTATCTTCTTTATCTTCCTCCTCATTATATTCTTCGTCTTCCTCCTCAATATCACTCCTGTCTTGTATGGATCCAAACATTGGCTGTTTCGTCATGGACGGACTCTGTGTAAACGCACCAGATCCTGGACGAAGTGTCGGAAGATCAACTGTAACTGAAATCTTTGGTGATGAAGCAGCAGAACTTGTTCGCCTCATTGAATTCATACTTGTTCTTGGTGTTCCTACTGTTGTTGAATCGTTGTCAGATGTCACTATGGTTGCAGGACGTCTCAATTTATCAGGCAATCGAAGCCTAGGAAGACGTTGTCGCCCCGTACCGTCGTTGCTATCTCTACGCTGTATTCCCAAGGGCATTGTATATTTATTTCACTGTGTATCTTGTACCGAATTGGGTGTTTATGCGCAAGTTGTTGCTTCGAAAACAGGTGTTAGGGTATCTTGATTGCATGATGAATTTCAATCGCAACATTTCAAAACCTTAGCGGAGAATCAACACCCACCATCTTTTTAAATCCAACCGTTCTCCAGCTGCCCAACTACATATGTCTTACTATTTCACCATTTTGGGTAGTAACAACAGACCCTTATATGAATTGGATATTGGAACATACAAACATTCACAAAACGGTAAGACCAATTTCCCACCAGAAATTGACGAGCTCAAACAACTAATATCAAATGCATCATTAGACGTGTTAGAATCAATACAATTTACAAAAAACCAGATATTTTTCAAAAATATTGACTCCTTCTATGGATATTCTGTTTCTATTTTTCTTACACAAGGAAATACAAAATTCATTATTCTCTCAGATAACTCGGATATGATGACCGGCGATGACAGTATCAGACAGTTTTGTATTGAAGTGAATGAAATATATGTAAAGAAACTACTATCACCATTTTATGATGCCAATTCTCCAATACGATCGAAAACCTTCGATACAAAGATTAGATATACTGCTAAAAAGTATTTATGAATTGGAATTTAATGCAATTTACTGAGTTTACGCAACAGAGTCAACGCATCAACTTCACTCTCCTTCTTCATTTGCTCAACAATTCTACGTGTCCTCTTGAATGTTACTTTATCAGTTAACTCTCGTATTGAATTATATCGTTTCAGCAGTCTCTCTAGTTTACGGGCCCTAATATAAGCCACACGTACAATATTCTGTATTTCACGATCTTTATCAGTGGTAAATTCTTGTGGTGGTATTTTCAGTTGTTTTAGCTTTGTCATAATCTTGTCAGTCTCGCTGATATGTTCATGTTCACTGATAGATTTCCAAATATTGGCTTCTCTTTGTAATTTTCGAATTTCTTCTTTATACAACTCAAGATTCTTTGCATTTTCAATATTTTCCTTATTACGTTTCATCATAATTGGCTGATCAGTAGAACTAAGTATTTGACTTCCGCTATTTATTTGATCCCCCCACCAATCAACTTTCACTTTCCCTAGACTTAAATCTTCCAATAGTTGATTGAGTACTGTTTTGGAAACATTTTTCAATTGTTGTTTAATTTCAAGGTCATTTTCAAACTTATCAAGTACGTTATCTATCCATTCATCGTTCCCATCTTCAATCAATCTTTTCCCAATCCAGATTATTAAATTACGCAATTTGTATGAGTCTGGTAAATCAATATCCATATGCTTATGCAACTCTTCATCGGGGATCTCACTATGAGGGGTCCCTATAAATCCATTACCTATCGAAGAGAGACGTTTACCTCTAGAGGCAAGCGAGGCTCTTCTCAAATTGATCTTGTTGGTTGAAGCATCACGATCACCATCTTCAACATCTGCTTCATCTCTTAGGGGAACAATAATGGTCTCTTCATGACCTATAGCCTTAGAGACAGATTCTTTAAATTTTTCCAATTTTTGCAGTCGTTTTTCTCTTTTTTCCCTCTTTAACTTCTCCTTCAATTCAAGAGCTTTTCTAGTAGCTATCTCTTGTTCGAGTTTCTTTTTAGCATCCTCCCTCTGTTTCTTCAACTTCTGTTTCTCTGTTTCTGCTTCTTGGCGCAGTTCCTCAACTCGTCGTTTATCATCAATAGCACCAACATCTTTCAATTCGTCGTCACTAGGAACAGCTTCATAATCGTAAGCGTCATATTCATTGAAAGGATCAGATCCTAGTTCCACCTTCTTCTCATTCTTGGCTTTCTTTCTAGAATTCTTGCTAGAATTAGTCTTTGCACTTGTATTTCTTTTCTTTTTCTTTACAGGTGATTCAAGAACAAAGACTTCCTCTTTATCCTCGTCATTATCTGATTTTTCACCTATATCCAAAACCTCAAAAAGAGAAAAAGAAGACGACTCATCTTCTTGTTTTTTTGTTTTAGCTTTGAGTTTCGACTTTTTTGATACTTCTGTTGTCTGCTTATTCTTCAATGGTTTCTTTGTAGTTTTTGCTTTTGTCACTTTTGAAGCTTTGGAAGTGGCTAGGCGTGGTTTCTTCGTGTCGTTTGTGTCATTTACGTCGCTTTTACGAGGTCGTCCTCTCTTTTTCGGTGCAGCTTTCACTGGTACAGGAGTAGTAGGTATATCATTTAATTTTGATTGTTCATTCAATTCGTTCACTTCACTTGGTTCTCGTGTTGTTCGTTTGGGACTCATTCGAGCTTTCTCTGTAATTTCCCTACGCTTTTCTCGTATATTCTCTTCAATACGAGCTTCTTCTTCTTTGTCTTCTGGGAACAAATCATCGTCAATCTTTAGAAAGTCTGTAGATATGCTGTCTTTGTTAAAGCTTGAATTGGTAGAGTAACCACTGTAATTTGATGATTGTTTCATCTTACCTAAAATTTTAGCAATATTCAAAGATTTGGTTCTCCCCACCTGTGGTTCCATCTTCATAGCCTTTCTTGACAATAAAGGCGTCTGCATCGTTTCACTATCAGAAGACATCTTATATCCCACTTTTCTGACGTGTTGATATTGAATTGTCAAGATTCTTGTAAACAAAACCAAATGTAACTTTCGTGTTGTTTTGTTTGAATCATGATTTTCAAAATAGAGCGATCATCATACTTATTATCAGATCTATATATATGAGCTATCATTTATTAACCTACCAAACAAGCTAGAATAAGAATAACTAACTATGTCTTCACCTACTATGCAGATGCTAAAGCACACCGTGATTTGGGGCGGTGGTATTGTTGGTCTTGGTGTATTGCTTTTCAAATTCACCGTTCCAACTGAGGAGGAACTTTTACAAAAGATGTCACCCGAAATCAGAGCACAGGTTGAGCGTAATAGAGAATTAAGACAAGAAGAACAGAGAGTTTTAATGGAGCTTGCTCAGAAGTCAGCTAAGAGTGACCAACCAATTTGGAAAACAGGAGATTTGTACAATCCATGGGAAGGAACAGGAAACAAACTTTTAGTTGATAAAGTGAACTATGAAAAGGAGCAAGCTTTGAAGAAACAGAAAAGTGAGCTTGATAAGTTGAAAGAGGAGCAAGAAAAGCTCAAATGATAAGTTTTATATATCGTTTATAATATACTTCAATCCATGTACATATAACCACTGAAAATCAACATTTGATTAATAATACTACGTTATCGGCCATCTGCTGAAAAAGGAGGCAGCTGCAGCTGCAGCACTTGAAGTTGGAGTTGACGGTCCTGGTGAATCTCTTCTGAATGAAAGATCACCCGTGTTCATATCGTCTATAGCAGCAACAATTCTATTTATGTTAGTTTCGATAACCATTCCACCTTGGATCATTTCTTCCAATGCAATTTGTAAAACCTCCCAATGAAACACAAGATCGTACTCGCAAACATCTTTGAAACATCGATTCAAAACCTGTACAAACACTTGAATCAAATCTAAAATACCGAGTTCTGATTCTGTTTGATCCACAATAAAGACAAAATAAAGTGTGGCAAAATGTCTGTAAATAACCCTAATACTCTGTGAATCTAAAGAGTAGTTCTGTTGAAGCAATGGTGGAATTGTAAGAAATGATGATTGCGAATCATTACGTTGAATAACTAGCTGGTGAACTTGTTTGAGGAGAAGTTGTTGGTGGTTAACGGGGAGTGGGGCATAAAACTTGGTGAGTCTAGGCTGACCATCGTTGTTGAATATAAGGACAGAATGGATCATGGAGGGTACCCGTTGATTACTGTCTATCCAATGATGTCATGAGGTGAGCAATATTACTGAGGCGCAAAGTGATTGATTATTTCCACTAAGTCCTCTTTTGGACGAGATAGATTCAGGATCTGTTGATTTTACCACTCCTTTTTCTGCTGCTTCTTTTCACAACCCTGCACAACTTATTCACTCAGCTTTACTAAGTGTAACAATGGGGTTCCTTAAACTATTCAAGAAGAAAAACTCTTCCCGTGATAAGGTCAATGCCCATGTTGATGTCCAAGAGAAATCTACAAATTTAGCAACTAAGAGAACAACTGATTTCGTTGATAACAATAGCAACAACTATTACCCTCCGAACAATATACCTGATCCTGTAGCATCTGATAGTACAATTGGTAACGATAATAGTAATACTGGATTTAGTACCGATTCTTTGGCTTCAGGATCAACCAAGAGGAGAAGTTCTTTCTCTTTGCTTAAGAAACCTTCATTTGGTACAATTGATACATCAATTTCACATCATACAAATAAAGAAATTAGAGCTAAAAGGGTTACGGATTTACCAGAAGAACTTATGCCTGTTGTCACATTAATTAATCACCAACAATCTAGAGCTTACTACAAGGGACATGCATATTTCAATCATGTATCAAATAATTTGATTAATAATCAATGGACTCCAACGTATGTGGAATTGTCTGGTAGTGATATCAATGTACAAGTTGAAGGTAACCCTAATACTTTTATTAATGTTTGTGATTGTGAGCTGTCCTTTTCGAAGGCGGAAAATACACTTTCTGTTTCAGTCACCAACGAATCTGTACTGACTTTTAAATTCAACACATTGGAAGAAGTTGTTGCATTTTATTCTGCTGTTTTATTGTGCAAGTTTGAATATCAACAATTACAAGAAGCATACACAGGTGCATTACTTTCATCACAGGCCATTCATTTTTCAGATATTAAGACTTTGCTTTCTCCTAATAATAAGAATGTAAAAGAAGAATGGACGGTGATAAGATTCCCATTTTTCAATGACAAGTGGATCCGTGCCTATATTGTCATTAAGCCTAATAATAAGGTTGAAATTTACACAAGTTCAAGTAAAACAAAAAAACACTTACTTGCAACGATTACCAATGGACAATCGGCATATACGATATATTCTAACGATCCAAGTCAAATACAGAACAATTCCTTGTTAAGAATATATGGTAATTGTTATATTAACAGTGATCTTTTAGATGCAGTTGTAACCAATGATGATATTGACTCTATTAGATCGAAGAAAATAAGATCAAGAACAAGTAGTCTCTCTAAAAGATTATCAATGACATCTTTGAGGTCTGATGATAATAGTAGAGCACAGAATATGCATAAAAGAACAAACTCCAACGATACTACATTATCAAACAATTCTTTCAACAATTCGAAAACGCCGAAGAAACTGATGAAGAAGAATTTAACTTTTACACAACTTGTTTACATTATACCAGAATCTCATGCCAGTGTTAGACCAGTTGAAATTATGTTAAGAATGCTTATTCCTGTACTGAATTCATTTTCACTCTATGGTAGACCTACCAAATTTATTTCTTCAAGGACAGATCCAAACTCTCTTTTATTTGGTTTACCACAACTTCCAAACACTTATTACTTGAATACCAAATCAGCTAATGATCTTGTTTCTCTCAATTTAGATCATTCCATTTCTGAAGCATGGACTTCATCAGACTGGAATTATGTCTTTAAAGAGCTTTTAGGAACTCTTATGGAGAAAGGTTGGAAAGGTGGTGCCTTTGTTGGTGACGTTGCCAACTTGAACATAACTCTCAAGAACAAACATGAAGCACTTTCATATGATCCAATGGAAGATTTTGCAGACAGATCGTCATCTGCCAACAGATCCATGTCTGTCCCAGAGTAGAATCAACTTCATCTCCTTTTCTCTCATTTATTTTATGTACTTTGTATTGCATTACTGTTTATCTTTTATTATTTGCTACTTAAATAAGTGGTGGAGGCTCAGTACTCATTTCGAATTGAAGTTGTTTTGCATCAGTTTCCAACTTTTATATGTAATTGGTATATGTTCCTTTAAAGCAACAGAGAATAGGAACACACATATGAAATGAGTGACCGGAAGTACTACAACCTATCGAGTAACAGTGAAATTAATTATGAAATGAGCACATATTTGGCTTCAGCTCGTATGCGTCCACCAATGGCATTGTTAAAGAAATTACTGATCAATTTAACACTTAATAGACAACACTTCCGCACAGACAAAATTGTGTCATTCGTGTGTGAAACACTCAGGCAATGGAAGGATGTTGCAGGTGTTTGTGAAATTGGTTATCGTGTGCTTGACATGTACGGCGTGTGGACTGTTGATGCAATTGATTGTGTTTTGGAAATGCCGCCCAATGATCAACGTTGGTCTGTTCTTGCCAATGTTGACGTGAAAAGCACTGATGGACAGGTTTTAAAATATGCCAGTGATGCTATTTACAATCATGTTTTAGATGTTGGTTTGAATGCGCCTCAAAATGTTAGACTTTGTGTTCGTGTTTTGGAGAAATTAAGTTTCTTGGGCGAAAGGGAAAAGATTGACAGCATCATGAATATGTTATACACAGTTATTGGAGATCCCGTGCTAACTGAGAGTGCATGTGATGTTTTGATTGATTTGAATGATCGTATGAAGAATGTTGATATTCAAGTTGTTGTTAATCGCTCACATGTAGAGAAGATTGTTTCAAATGTTAAGGGAGCACCTTCGATATTCACATTTCTTACCAAGTACAGAATAGTTGTTCCGGGAGATGATGAATTGAAGGTGCGTGTGGTTAATTGGGCATTACCTTATATACAAAGCGGAGTTTTCCCAATTGTGATGAACGCTATCAAATGTGTCTTATATTATAGTGATAAAAAGTCAACCAGTTTACTGCCTGAAATTTTAAGTGGATTAGATAAAATGATAGAAAAAGGTGAAATGACAGTGGGTTATAGGCGTACATTGCTTTTTGATGTATTGCGGAACATGATACTCCTCGTTGTTGAATATGGTAGTAATGGGTTTGGTGAGTTCACCAAGAAGTACATCCGTGTAAACGAGGATGTAGATGTGGAGCCATACATTGTGGATACTAAACTAGAATTGATGTATCTCTTGTCTTTACATGGAGGAGATGAGGAAAGAAAATTAGTTAATGACTGGTTAGTAGAATTGAGTGGGAGTTGTAACGATGAACATTCATACAAAGCCATTCGAACAGTTGGTAATTTGTACATGAGACAAGAAGGTATTTGTGATTTAATTATGGCGACACTAGTGGAAACCCTAAGTATTGAAAAACATCTACTTACACTCGGAATTGCACTACGTGAAGTAGGAGGTCATCTTGCTCAGGTTTACGTTACTAAAGTAAAAGAAAGGAGAGAAGAAGTGCATCATAGTATTAAAGAACGTATGTGGAAAGATGATGATATTATTGGGTATATTGGTACATTGGCTGTTATAGGTGACGTTGACGAATTAGTGTCTTTACAAGAACCTCTTTGGAAACGTGTTGCAGAGAAGGACAGTCGTGTGATAATAATGGACGCATATGTGAATGCCCTCGTACGTGGTTACATTTCCAGTGGTGGATACGGGAAGGAAGATGTTGTTGCTGTGCTGAATCGAGCACGAGATGAGATGGGTCCGATAATCTCTAAACGGGTCAACACGCTTCTCTCACTCCGTGATGTGGCCATACTCGACAGCAACGCCAACAGTGCCAACCGTCGTGAACCACCTGAGACTCCTCTTGCTGTCTCTGTCGATTCCCTTGGCACGCTGGCGTGTTTGTACATGCGGAGTCTGTAGTGTAGTAATGAAGATATAATATAGTATATTCTGTAATGTGTTAACGCCGAGACTAACGCCGAGAGGGAAATTTGGACAAATTTCGAGCTGAAAACAAAAAACAAAAAACAAGAAGCGATGTCGTGTTTGACTTGAGTTTGCAAGACGTGAACACACACACACACACACACATACACGTATACATTCGTCTTTCTCAGTCAACACAGCGATGCACACATTTCAGTCACTATATACGACACTGCTAGTACTACTTGTTAGTGTTGGTCTTTGCCAGGCAACTGCACTAACATTTGTTCTTCCACCAAACGAGAAACAATGCTTCTACGCATTCAATAACAGACTCAACAGTAACATAGGATACTATTTTGCTGTACAAGCCGGTGGTGCATTTGATATCAATTACACTATTAGAGCACCTAATAGAGCCATTGTTGTTCAAGAAGAGAAACAAAGACAAGGTGATTATTTATTCAGTGCTGACCAAATTGGTGAGTACGAGTTTTGTTTTGACAATGAAATGTCAACTTTTGCTGAAAAAGTAATTGATTTCGAAATTAAAACAGAAGATGATTTAGAAGCTAGAAAGATCAAGGCAAATTTACCAGTTGCACCAAATAAGAATGATGCTGTAGATAACATGCACGTTTTAGTTGAAACTATCGAGAATAAACTAACCTCACTTGAAAATTCACTCAACTATTACAAAACAAGAAACAACAGAAATCAATCTACTGTTAAATCTACAAAGTCAAGAGTGTTTTGGTTTTCACTCTTTGATTTGGCTCTAATGCTTGCAATGGCAGCATTCCAAGTTCTTGTTGTCAAATTCTTCTTCCAAGGAAGTAGAAAGCAATTGGTTTGATCAACATAAGTATAGATAACTACCCCATTTTATATATATATATCTCATCTATATATACTATAATCATACTCTACAACAATGATGATTCTAACGTGTTGGAACATTAACCAGAGGGGTTTGACAATTTAATTCAACGACGCGTCGATTTGCGCGTCCTACTTTTTTTTTTTCCAAATTTTTCATTTTTCCACCTCAGACGCTTTCGATTATGTAAAGAAACATCACATCGGGAAACCAAAGTGTAGGCAGTAGGAGTAGAGTCACTCTAGCTGAACTATTGAATAAACATTTGGTGTTAAATAAGATGTCTACACTACATTGCAGATTCTATGAAAATAAATACCCAGAAGTTGACGAGATCGTCATGGTCAACGTTCAACAAATCGCTGAAATGGGTGCATATGTTAAACTTCTTGAATATGACGATATTGAAGGTATGGTACTTTTATCAGAATTATCAAGAAGACGTATTAGATCTATTCAAAAATTAATTAGAGTTGGTAGAAATGAAGTTGCTGTTGTTTTAAGAGTTGATAAAGAAAAGGGATATATTGATTTATCTAAACGTCGTGTTTCTGCTGAAGATATTGTTCAATGTGAAGAACGTTATAATAAATCAAAAGCTGTTCATTCTATCCTTAGAAGATGTGCTGAAAAATTCAATGTCCCTCTTGAAGAATTATATCAATCTATTGTTTGGCCACTAGCTAAAGAATATGGTCATGCATTTGATGCTTTCCGTATCTCAATTACTAACCCATCAGTTTTCGATTCAATTACTCCTCCATCAAAGGAAATATTAGATGATCTTAAAGCTAATATTGCAAGAAGACTTTCACCACAAGCAATTAGATGTAGGGCAGATATAGATGTGTCATGTTTCTCATATGAAGGTATTGATGCAATTAAAAAGGCACTTACAGCTGCAGAAGAATTATCAGATGAAAATAATCAAATTAAAGTTAAATTAGTTGCAGCTCCAAGGTATGTCATTACATCACAATCATTAGAAAAGAATAAAGGTATTGAAATTTTAAATACAGCAATTGAAAAAGTTAATGAAATTATTACCTCATTCGGTGGTGTTTGTGATATTGCAATGGCTCCAAAAGCTGTTACTGCAACTGAAGATGCTGAATTACAAGCTCTTTTAGAAAGAAAGGAAATGGAAAATAATTTGGATTCAGATGAAGATGATGAGGAAGATGAAGATGGTGAAGATTTTGAATGATTCATTCACTTTGTATATTTCTATCTAATCATCTATCTCTGTATAAAATAACTTCTTTTCGTAATCTTGACAAGGTGAACAAACAATATTAGTATGCATAATTTTTTTTTCACATTTTTCCAAGCCTCCATTATTTAGTAAATAATATTCCATTCCCTTTTCAGAACTTTATAATACATTTAACTCACAATGACTACAATATTAGATTCACCTGAATTAGTATTACTTAAAAAACTTCATTTTAAAATTGTATCATACTATACTTTTCTTTCATCAAGGAAACATATTATCACAACATTTGATTTATTTAAGGAACATATTGCTAAAACTCTTGACCATGAATTAACCTTTGATGATGTTGCTAAAATCAAAGCTATCATTCCTAACAGTATGAAGTTTGAATATGTTGATAAAAACAATTACATACTTGATGAGAAACATTTTAGCTGGAATACAGGTAATAAACAGAAAGAATCAGATATTTTTGATCTTGACAAGAACGATCCAGACTCAATTCATAATAATATGATTCTCGTTATTGAATTTATCGATAATGCTTCAAAATCTGCTACACTCACAACTGAAAGTATTAAGAAACTAATAGTGAAAAGAGATAATAGGTTTCTGAAAGAGTTGACAAATTTCGTTTCACTTCATAAAGAGCATACTTTATCACATCTCAATAAAATATACAAACGTTACCTTCCTGAAAAGATTAAATTTATCAATCCAATTGAACAGATGAATACAAAAAAGTTGGAAACTACGCACAAACCTATTGATGAACTGATCAAACAATTCAAATCTCTTAAATTGTATAAATCGCAGATTCAACCAAATTCAATTTACAAGATCCCACCAAAACAAGCAAATTATGATTATACTTTCTTTGATACTGTGTCCTTACATGAGGATTTACAAGAGCTTCTCTATTCCAAAGGTATAAGAAATATCTATTCACATCAATCTCTAGGTTTAAAAAGCGTTTTTGAAGGTAAACATGTTATTTCAACAACATCAACATCTTCAGGTAAATCTTTAGTTTATCAACTTCCAATTTTACAGTCACTTGTAACAAAATCTGAAGAAACTAGTCTTTTACTTTTCCCAACAAAGGCACTTTCGCAAGATCAACATAGATCTCTCTTATCATTTATTGGAGATCTTAATTCAATTGATAGGAATCTTATTAGAACTTATGATGGTGATACAACTAAAGAAGATCGTGCAGAAGTTAAAGGAAATGCCAAAATTATCTTGACTAACCCAGATATGCTCCATCTTACGATGCTCCCGAATCACCAAACCTGGGCCCGATTTTTACGTAATTTGAAGTACGTGGTTATTGATGAATTGCATATTTATAAGGGGACATTTGGCTCTAATGTCGCATATATTTTGAGACGTTTAAGACGTGTGTGTGAACTTTTCGGTAATTACAACATTCAATTCATCAGTAGTTCTGCAACATTGAATGATGGTGGATTACATCTAGCGAAAATGACTGGACTTCAAAATGCTGATGAAATAGTATGGATTGATGAATCTTTGAATGGTTCCCCCTGTGGTGAAAAGAGTATCGTTGGTTGGAACCCTGATCTTGAATATGGTGGAGGTATGGTGTCTGACACAGCTAAGATAATCCTTTCATTACTTAAACTGAATGTACGAACAATCGTTTTCTGTACTGTTAGGAAAACAGTCGAATTGGTGATGAAAGAAGTAAGATTTTTATTGAAAGAGGAAGATCCAATTTTACTGACCCATATAATGAGTTACCGTGGTGGATATTCTGTTGCTGATAGGAGGAAAATTGAACAGCAAATGTTCAATGGTAGTCTTACGTGTATTGTTGCAACAAATGCACTTGAAGTTGGTATTGATATTGGAGGTTTGGATGTAGTTCTCATGTGTGGATTCCCTGTGAGTTTGAGTGGATTTGAACAAGAAATGGGTAGATCTGGACGTCGTGGGTTGGATAGTCTTTGTTTGTTGGTTGCAGGAACTGATCCAGTAAGTCAATATTATGTGAATAGAATGAATGAGTTAGTGGAGAAGAAAGAATGGGAAGATTTATGTATCGATTTGAAAAACTTGCTTATTGCTGAGGGGCAATTGCAATGTGCATTTAGGGAGAAGAATGTACCAAATGATGATTTGGCTGATGAATGGGTACATTGGTGGAACTGTTTACCATGGGATATTTACGAGAATCTGATTCGTGATAAACTTAAATGGGATACTGATGATCAAAAATGGACGTGCAGTGACATATACTTACCACATCCACCGTTGTTGGTTTCTATTAGGTCTATTGATGATGACAGTTTCGCAGTTGTAGATATTACTGGGGGTAACGGTCGACAAGAAGTTATTGAAACTATTGAAATGAATAGAACAACTTTCACATTGTATGAAGGAGGTATCTTCATACATCAAGGTTTACCGTATTTGATTAAAGAATTTAACGTAGATGAAAAATATGCTCTCGTTGAACGTGTTAATGTTGATTGGACTACAAATCAGCGTGATTACACAGATATTGATCCTGCACTTATTGAAAGAATCCGTGAATTACACGATGTTCATGTTCCGATTTATTATGGAAATATTATTAAAACAAGTATTGTTTTTGGGTTTTTCAAAATTGACAAATATGGGAAGATTCTCGATGCTGTTGAAGTAAACAACCCACCAGTAAAATATAGATCAAAAGGTGTATGGATTGATTTTCCTAGAGACTTGATTACAATGCTTACCAATCATAAACTCAATCTAGCTGGTGCTATACATGCAGCACAACACGGATTGATGAATGTTCTTCCACGGTTTGTAACTATTGGCAGTTACGATGAGGTAGCATGCGAATGCAAGGCTCCAGAGAAGGAGTTTGCTAAGACAGAGAATTCACGTAAACGACCAGCTAGACTTATTCTGATTGATAACAAAGGTGGTCGAGCAGGCAACGGATTGAGTGCTCGAGTGTTTGAGTGTGCAGAGTTAATTATCGAGGAAACTTTACGGATTGTTGAAGAATGTACATGTTCGTTTGGGTGTCCCCTGTGCTGTGCTGGAATGCAGTGCACTGAGAACTCACTTGTGCTATCCAAAGACGGATGTCGTGTTGTATTGCGCTATCTTTGTAATTGGCCAGAACCGCTCAAGGGGATTCCATTTGGTCCGGAACCAAACATGCCTGAAATTAGCATCGAGACTGTTGTTCCCGTAAATACGTTTGTGAGCTCAGAGGCTATCAACGGGGTGAAGATGAGCAAACTGGTAGAGATCAAGGAAGAGTAGAGTAAACAGTGCTGAGCCTTTGGATCAAGAGCTTCTGATCTAATTTTCCGCTCTCATGGTGGCAAATTTCATGTTAATGCACGTGTATTATTGTCTGTTTTGTACAATTAACAGTAGGTGTTACGGTAAGCAGGCTTGACAGTGATGACAGAAACCGTTAGTATTAAGATCAAGCATGCTGGTAAGGTTTACCCCTTGGACGTTGACCTTTCAGAGACGGGGGCAACGTTGAAAATGCAAGTCTCGTCATTGACGAACGTTCCACCGGAAAGACAAAAGATTCTTGTTAAAGGTGGACCATTGAAAGATGATGCACTCTTATCTAATGTTGGATTCAAGTCTAATCAAGTGGTGATGGTGTTGGGTACTCCTTTGGAAGAAGTTTTGAAGATTGAAGAAGTGAAATTTGTGGAAGATAACAGTGGTGCATTAGTGAATACAAACACTTTGGGAATGCCATCAGGATTAATCAATCTTGGGAATACATGTTATCTAAATTCAAGTGTGCAAGTGTTATACACAATTGATGAATTGAAGAAATATTTAAAGGAGCATACAGGAACAAACAGTACTCCAAGGGGGGCACTCGTTATGAACACTAAAGCTTTGTTTGATAAATTAGAGAATAGTAATGGTGAGAAAGTAACACCACTTAATTTCTTGAGCAGTGTAAGGAAGACGTTCCCACAATTTCAAGAAATGTCTCGTGAAGGATTTTATAAGCAACAAGATGCTGAAGAAGCATTCTCACAAATTCTCAGTGTTATTTCGAGTGAGATTCCCAATTTAGAGAAATATTTGAATATACCAGTCAAAGTTGAAGTTAAATGTTTAGAGAATCCTAATGAAGATGAGAATGTTGACTATGAAGTTATGACCAAATTAAGTTGTCATATTAATTCCAATACCAATTTCCTCATTGATGGATTGAAGAATGGATTACGGGAAACTATTGAAAAGCAAAGTCCAACATTAAATAGGAATGCCAAGTATGAAATCACGCGGAAAATTGAGAAACTTCCTAAATACTTAACTGTACATTTTGTGCGTTTCTTTTGGAAACGTGAGAGTGGTAAGAAGGCAAAGATTATGCGTAAAGTTCAATTTCCATTTCAATTAGATGTTATGGAATTGATTGATGAAAAGGAGAGAGAAAAATTTATAAATGGTCGTGAGGAAATCAGTAAGATTGAGAAGGAAAATGAGGAAGAGTATCGTCAATTGAAGAAAGCTAAAATGGGTCATGAACTTACAACGAGAGAACTTTATGAACAACAATTAACAGAGATGAATAAAATGAGGGAGAAGTATGCATTAAGATTCAAGGAAGCTTTTGCTAAATGTGGAGTTGATGTTGAGAAAAGTGGAGAAAATGTCTCAAGTTTATACGATCTTACAGGTATTATTGCACATCAAGGTGCAAGTGCAGATGCAGGTCATTATCAAGCATTTATTCGTGATGAAAAGGATGTTAGTGGTGAGCGTTGGTTTAAATTCAATGATGATATTGTAACTGTTGTAAGTAGGGACAAGATTCTTGCATTAGCTGGAGGTAGTGAAGGTGATTCGGCATTGATTCTTTTATATAAAGGGGTTGGTATGTAATTCTAATCTATCTATTTAAATTATTCAATTAAACACCAGCAAGTTTTTTGAAAATTTGTACTTCATCCCAGCATTTTAATGGTTTACCCTTGTTTGCGATAAAACATTTAGTAACATCATCTTCTGCCTTAAGTAAAGCAGGTGATTTTTGTAATTTTGCTTCAGCAGAATTACGTAAATGATCTGCAATTTCATCAAGTTTATTAGAAAGTTGATTTGAATTAACAGTAGGGTTTAAATCAGGCACTGTAGAATTGTTAATTTTGTTCGTCAATGCATCTTTCTTTGCTGCAATTTTGTTATCTAATTTAGCACCTTCTTCACGAGCAACAAATGTAGCCTTACGTTGTTCACGCGAGAGAGTTGATTCAGTTGACGCATCAAGTTTTTCAAGTAATTGTGGTGAAAACTGTACAGGAGTAGCAGCTGGGAAAGGTGAAGCTTCAGACATCTGTTATTGTATAAGTTTGAATGATTACGATGATAGTTTAGTAGTTGATAAAGTGAGAATCCGATGGCTCTGAACTATTACGTTGAAGTCCAATTTTCGCGGTGCACGGAAGAATTATTTAGAAATTGTATATTACATACGTGGTTTGTTTGTTTGTTTGTTTGTCGAGTTATACAGGAAAATGGTCTAGATGGCAGATTTGACCTCAAAGAATCTCTTGAGGTAAAAGACTTGGAAGAGGGAGTTGAGGACCACAACAATGAGTTGGATGGTGGACCAGTATTTGACTCTAGAGTTTGTTGATTCTGCAGTATTTCTATGTGTTCTTTCTCTAACTACAATATAGTTTTGTTCATTCTTAACGTCATATACGAGTTCAAGTAACTTACGAATAGATGCGTCAAGGTTGTTATCTGAATTATCATTGACATCGACGTAAATGACACCGTGCACGTTAAATGAAACATCTTTAGTTTTCATGTTTGAATCTTCATTAGAGAAACAATAGACGTGTTTACCACCTTCTTCAGCTTTAATATTGATTGAGCCATGAGTAGCATCTGTGAGAGAATGTAGAATTTTGCCTGATGGTGATTGTACCCAAAAGTCACAGTGTAATTGTTCAGTGGCATCTCTGTCTCTGTCACCAACTTGGAAGGAAACAGAGAGTTCATCCTGAGCTTTAAGAGTTTCGTAGAAACATTCTTTTCCACGGGGAGGAAGAAGGGCAATGTGGCCTTGCACTGTGTTAAGGAAGAGTGAAATGAATAAGAGGGCAGTTGTGTAAAAGTTCATTGTTAGCCTCTGTGGGTTGCAAACTGGTGTTTGTTGTTGAAGAAAGCGTGTTGAAGGGTGTCAAGTTGTCAAGTTGTCAAGGGTTGTTGAAACGTTCGTTATGATCTGTTAAGCTGAGAGTGGGCGCGAGCTTTTCGTGTTTTTTGTTTCACGGGGAGCAAAATTGTACCAGGCTCAGCCTTTTCGTGCACTTTCTTCTTCCTTTTCTTCCTCTTGCTACCTCATGGTTAGGACTTGTTTAATCGACCTCAATCTTTTCTCAAAAAGATTCCATAATATAGAGTATCCAAGTTATTTACAGGTACTAACATTTACAGAAAAAGTAGAATGCACTGCATCTCATGGCATACATACTGTCACGAGGCTCAGCCACAATGATCTAACAAAAAACACACATTTCACAACCACCATTATGCATTGAGGTGTTTATTGAAAAGTGTTTTGTCTTTCTTGTTGAATCAATTATGCTTGATCTTTAAACAATGCAATGGTAATTTTGTTGATATTACAAGTAGCTCTTTATAGACTGCAAAATTATCAATTAAGAAAGCTGATAAACACATTTTCAAAATCGATACATTTCTGTTTTTAGTCTGGGTTCAAAATGTACTAGTGTAAACTTTTAGTGGTGAGGTATCATACTTGACATTTGATTTACATAGAATATCAAAAATCAATTTCACTTTTAATGAATGATATAAAAGTAAATACTATGAGCTTTATTAAATTCTAAGACGGTATCTGCCACGAGTATCAAAGAATCTGACAGGTTTTAGGTATTCTAAGAATTTAAGAAGCAACTTTGATTGTTTGTGATTATCCTTATCCACATTGCACCCGTGGTTGATAAAAACCTCAAAATTGTACCATGAAATATTGAAGAATCTCAGATTATGTTCTCTCCAACCCGAAGATACTAAACTACTTTAATCTGAGGCAAAGAATCATCTATTATCTGTTTTTTTTTGTTTGAGGAGTGAATCTAGTTCTCATATTGAAGCTGTGTCTCTTGCATGAAATTAACAAAAAAATACATGGTCTCTTTACTTCGAGTATAATGCATGCTGGAAATAAAAATGTGTTTGGTGAGCAGACCATAGGTATCAGGTCTTTTAATTAATAAGAACTTGACAAAAACTCGTTGTAAAGTTTCTCAAAGTACAAAATGTCTTCATCGTGAGAATAGATAGATTGACGGTGCTTGCCAAATTGATTGCAGGAGTTTTTGATCTAACATAAGTTATTCTAAATGGATTATTGATTAGTAGTTAATCATACTTAGCAAAAACTTCAGGTAACTAAAGGTAATAGTTTTTTGTGAATTTTAATAATAACATGATTGCTGATAACTATGTTGCTTTGCTGCTTATTATGATCTGCTTAGTTAAAACCAGCGGCTTAGCCCCATAATAGCTTTTCCTTCATAATTTGGCGCGAAATCAAACTCCTCGCTGCTAATTTAATTCAGGCAACCCCCAATAGACAGGCAGCAGTCCTGGACAAATTTTGATATATTCAATTTCACTGTAAATTGGGGCCGGAGGAATTGCTCGAATTGGCTATTAATGAGACAGGTAGACAACGTGGCCATCCCCCGTGCGGCGTTCTTGCCGGGCTCTTACCTAATCGGGAAAGAACGTGCTCCGTTATATTAAATTTATTTCACCCAGTTACAGTTATAATGTCTTGTGCACGTTTCTCTCCCTTACACCGTTAGATCTGGCTTACATACCACTCGGCAACTGATGCCACTTTGACAGTTTGTTTCTCCAATCAAACCCTCGTTGTCAACGTTGACTATCAGCGGTTTCTGGTTCACTGACTCGTTTTCTCAGTAGGGATACTATCATCAATATCATCTCTCGTACAGTCTGATTCTTTCAAATCAATTTATTTCACTAAGTTACACATTACCTGTCTTCTCTTTTTCTTTCTTTCACGTGATGTATTCTCTTGCTGTTACTATGCCCACTAATACCAATAACAGTCATAATCTCAACTACTCCGTTAATTATACACATTCTCTAAATGAATACGACTCGGGCACTTGTGATAGCAGTTGTACAGATCAGCTCTCTCACGAGGAAAACTCACTGTTACATTCACATGCGCAACAGGTAAACAGTAATGATGTTGAATCTCTTTACAACTTCTTCACTCATGAAACAAGTTCATATCACCCTGATGATATGAACTTCAATCTACATCATACACCCTTTGAAACTTTAGATACAAACAACAACTCAGATCCTTTGCTGCAACAACCATCAATATCGCAGCAAAACTCAGACACATTTTTTACTGACATATCTAACAATGTCGATATTAACTCACTCAGTTCGACTGCTATAAACCTCTCTGAATTTGGTAACCTGCTTCAAAGACACCAAAGCGTGCCTAATTTTGTCACTACTTCTTCTCTTTCTCCGGATTATCAAAATCAATCAAAACGTTCAAAGCTTTATGAAACTCAAAGTAGAGCTTACAGTCTTTCACCTCATACGGTTGATTCAAGTATCATCCCCTCTAATGACATCAGTTGCGCAAACTTTGAAGTTCCCCATAAAATTGTTGATACACGCTCATTTTCATTAACAATTCCAACTTCTTCATTAATCGCAGAATCATCTTTTCACACTCAGAATTATAACCCACCGTCATTCGACCTTGAAACAGAAGTAAAATCCATTGTTAGGCTGGCACATAGAAATAAAGACATTAATATCGCTGATATCAAAGATCCTCAAAAATCAGCTTCTCTGAAAGCAAAAATTTTGAAGAAAATAAAATCAGAAAGCACAAATTCGTCAAATTCTATACAAGCAAACAAGCGTGTTAGAAAAGCTAAACCTAAACAACTGCCCGATATTCAAACCTCAGTCCGTCATTTCAAAGCTATTGGTAGGCCGTTGACATCTACAACAAAAGTTAGACTGACACTTGTTCCTTCTTTACCAACGCTCTATTCAATGCTTGCAACTGAGCCCATTGAATCATTATCTAAACCTCCAACTGCATACAAGGATTTACGTGGTAAATTTCATATACTCAAGAAGGGAAAATTGTTTGATTTTCAAATAGATGATGAACTAAAATATGATAGCACTGTTGATTGGCGATTCAAAACAGTTTCTGCAAATGAAGTTTCTTCTCAGGTTTCGACACCAAACAGTACTGTTAGTAATCTTAGCTTCAATGATACAACCTCCACAGGAGCTGGCTCAGGTGGTGTTTTTCCAGGTAAGTATCAAACTGTTGTTTTCATTGATTCAGATGATTATTTGCCAAAGCAACCTGCCCCTCCACAACTTCCATCTGCTATAGGTATTGACGAGGAAGGTTTCCTGGTGTACAAAGATATAAACTTGGCAATACAGGAATTGTTCGGTATTCCTGAATACACACTACTTCGTGTTACAAGAGCTGCAGCTTTTGAAAAAACAGGTGCTATTGTTCTTAAGATGGAAACAATCAAGCCAGGTGATCCTTGGATTGATGACGATGAATTCGATCTTCGACTCATGTACAAACTTTTCTCTAATGATGATGTTCCAGATTCTACAATTGCATCATCACCAACATCATCTAAAACGGATCAAATCACAACAACTTTTCTTAAGAAAAAGATAGCTAGACCTCGTTACAAATCTTTTATGCGGATTTATTTACTTCCGCGGGATACAAATGTTGTCATGTACACACGAGAGTCCATGCTTCGCAGAGACATCGTCAACGGTACCCTAAAGCTTCATGACAACACAGATTCTAGACTCATACTTACTTCATTCGATTACACAAAAGTCCTTCGTGAACTTAATATCATTCAATAATCATATATAAATCTGTAATAGTAACTTATAAATAACCGTATATATAATATATAGACTGAAACGTGCTTCCACTAATACATGATCACGTGCTGGAATGTTTTGTCACAATTTAATCAAAAAAACTTCAACGGCTTTTTGTTAAACAAAGTAAGTAACAACAATCACCGGTTCTACAAGTTGCGGACCATTCTCATGTCTACAGAAGATGATGTTGCTGCATTTACATGTGGACCATACTCAGTCTCTTTAAAATCGATCAAATACACAACATTCTTACTTTGCGGTATCGCATCATTGTGGCCATGGAATTGTTTCTTATCAGCATCAGATTACTTTCAAGATCAGTTATCAGCGAAGCCATCTTTGGCCAACATATACTCTTCTTCTATGATGGCTATTTCAACACTTACATCAACATTATTCAATCTTTTTCTATCCAAACGACAAAAAGGAGTTAGCTATTCGTATCGTCTCAAAATGGGTAACTACCTACAAATGGGGGTGTTTACAATCATGACACTGACTGCTCTTATACCGTCTAAAATATTTGCCCTTTGGCCTATTATGTACTTTTTTTTTGTTATGGTTAATGTCCTACTTACATCAATTGGATCCTCGCTTACTCAAGTTGGAATGATGGCACTCGTTAACACGCAAAGTTCACCACTTTATGCTAACGCAACGGTTGTTGGTAATGCAGTTGCCGGTGTATTGCCATCTGTGGCAATGATAATGGCAGTTTTTTCTAATAGTGGCCGGACAAATGATGAGCATCCTGACAGATCTGCCGAAGCCATCAAATACTTCATCACATCTGTATTGATTGCCATACTTGCACAACTTGCACTATTTTACATGGAGTATTGCGAAAGTAGATTGATATACAGACCAGTGGATGGAATAGATAGTGAAGTAGATGATACTACCGCATTTGATGATACACCAGACTCCTTTGTGGGATTTGCTCAACTTTGGACAAAACTCAAATATGTGGAATCAACCATTGTTATCACATTCTCTCTTACACTTATCTTTCCTGTATTTGCCTCTACTGTGGAGTCGTCTATGGGGATTGCAAAGAAAGTGTTTGTTCCATTGGCATTCCTTGTTTGGAATGTTGGAGATCTTCTCGGTCGCCTCTTATGTGCGTCTCCTCTGTTTGTTATAAAAAGAAACAAATTATTAATTACTTACTCCATTGCAAGACTCCTTTTTGTACCATTATTTTTAATGTGCAATATCAAAGGCCGTGGTGGAAGTATAGGTGACATTGGCTACCTTTTCATTCAATTACTCTTTGGAATCACCAACGGTCAGCTATTTAGTACAAGTTACATGCGTGTCGGTGAACTACTTGAAACGGCTTCGGAAAAGAAAGCAGCAGCGGCTTTCACTGCTCTCCTTATCAACTTGTCACTTCTTACGGGCAGTATGGCTAGCTTTCTAGTTGTTTATCTCATTTCATGATATTTTGGGTGGCTCGTTTTTTCCCCTTTTCCTGTTGCAAACTAAACTCTTTTCTATGTTAACTACTAATTTACAGAAAATTGGCATTATACTAATTCAACTACTACTTTTCAAAGAAAGATGAAGTTTGTAGAATCTCCTGACTTCACCGCTCCTGAAATGTACACAATACATGATGTTGGCGTAAGCACACTTGCCCTTTTTGGAACAGTACAGTTGGAAGAGGCATCAAGTTCAGAATACAAAGACTTCAATCTTGCAGAAGTTAGATGTAAAATCAAATCAATACTACAGCTACAATTATATCTTCTCTATCGTTGGGCACTAACACGGTTTGTCATTTCTCATAATATTAAGGGGAATTTCATAAAGCAAAAATTCTTTGATGTTACTCCAGACTCGTTTCAGCCAGATTCGAAGGATATAGATCTTTACTTTGAACAGCCGGCCTTTCTGTGGAGATTATCGGCTTTCAATTATAAGGAATTATGCTTGCTATTTTTTTCCAAAAGCAAGGAATGTCCTATAAATTTGAAAACATATAAGCTGGATTCTTCAAATATGTTGGAATATGTGGAGACCAAACCATCGTTTTTTTCTCGATCCGTGTTTCAGTCGCCTCCAACAAACTTGGGAAGAATCGATACTATTGAAGGATATTTCAAATACAACTTGAGCGAATATGAACAATCCGAAATATATTTCTCACAAGACTATTTTTTGCATAAGATGGATGGCACAACGTGTTACAATGAATTTGTTAAGATATTACTTACGGGACAATGTGAAAGGTACAAATGTGGCTTGTACGAGATCACTTTGAGGAGTGATGAGAAAGAGTTGTTTCAATTTACCCCGAATTATTATGCGCAACCAGAGGCTGCTCTTGACCATTTTGCTGAATTGTTCAAGATAAACAAACAAGATACAATTTTACAAAATAAACTTGTTGTAGAAACAAATTGGGTTGGAGAAGCTCTTTTAACTACAATGTTTCCTCTTTACACGTTTTCTCGATTTTTGAGACGAATCTTTGGAAGCAAATTTGTGATTGAAAAATTTAGATGGCAAGATAAGGGTGGAAACAATGTTATTATCGGTACCAAGCTTCCATGTAGTACGGAAAAAGAGATCTGGCTTGTATTAAAATACTTCATCTTGATATCAAAATTTCCTTGGCTCAATTGTTTCATGTATACAGGTAAGAAAATTTCAAAAGAGACATTTGGAACAATTGAGAATGAATTCAGGAAAATTGAAAAAAGTTTTTACAAACTTTCACAAACTCAAGCAGAGAATGACATAAGAAATCTGTGTGACTTGCTAGAAATAGAAGCCAAAACACCGCTGGATCCAATAAATAAAAGTTCTCCACAATCCACCATTAGCTCTGTTTTTGACACCACTTTTCAACGTAACAGACGGAAGTTTGATAATGGCAAAACTATTCACCGAAAAAATCCTGATTCTCTGCGTTTTGTGTCTTCAGCAATTTCCACCACAGACACTGAATTTGCAACAATGCCTTATTCATTATCTAAATCTAATGGTATTACGTATAATGAATTGTTTGCTGTTCAAGATGAAGTTTCCATAGTTGATGATGGAAATTTTTGTCTACGAGTTTCTGAAAAAGAGTTAAGTGAGATCGATCTCACGTGGTCCTTGTACAATATCACAACTGGAGATACTAAACCTTTTACCAAAATTCATTGTGTTGTAAATGATATGATGGAGTTCACCTTGGACTTGCTGGGGATTCCTTTGCAACAAGAAGCAGATAGAATGAATCTCTCCACCATAAGGCCAAAATCTATTGCTTCCTATCTTGCTGAGGTGAATATAAGGTTTAATCCACAATTGTCTTATTTGGGGAAGGACATTCACTTGGTGAAATGGCATATAATGAAAGCATCTTCGCAACATCAAAGTTTTGTAGAGAATCTTTTCAAAATGTTGATTTTAAAAGACCTGTTTGATAAACTTGTTGAAAAGCTGACAGAAGAAGAACTCCAAAAATTTCGGTATTCAGGTTACAGTTTTGATGTACAAATTGACGAATTCAAAGATTTGCTTGATAGTTTTGGTGATTCGACGGATGTGGATGTGCGTTGGTTCATAAAACCCAATGGTTTTATTGAGCTTTTAGGTTTTTAGCTAGGTATAAAGTAGCACTTTTCATGTAATTAATTGAAATTTTATTCGAATCAAAAGCTTTTCTTTATTGGAAAACACTTGCAACAAAGATCAATTCTTAATCATCAATCTTATGAGTTGGTCATATTGACTTCAAAAATGAAGGCTTTCTTGTATGATGTTTCAAAATGAATGCTACCAACTGCTTATGTAATTTTATACCTATTAATTAGTTTTTCAAGGATAAATTCAGCACAATTATAAAAGTATCTGTGTCTACCTAATATATTGTTGGAGCTGGCTAACGCAGATAAAAGGGATTGGTATCTGAACAAAGTTTCAACTTGCCCAATTCAAGGGGGTACCCTTGACGATCTGATTGCTGAGCCCCACATCAAAGAGAAAGAACGAAAGAAAAAGAGAATGGGAGATTCTGAACTTTTTGCCTTTTTCTTTTAAACTCGCGTATTTTAGCCGACAGATATGCGAGACTTATGTGGGGCCGAGAAACCAATTAAGCCTTTGCCATTCTTTATATTATTAAGCTGTTTCATTTTCATAACTTCAGTCACTCTGAAGGTAACGCATATACACAGTAAAAGATGTTCGGTAATAGAGCAGTGAGGTTATTGCTCAATACAAGAGTTGCTGTCAGTTTTGCAAGAATGCAATCTACAACAGCTGCTAAGAAAAGTTTTACCAAGTCCACTTTAGGTGCAATCTCCGATTTTGCAGCTACTAAGATACAGAACCAACAGCTGTCACAATATAACAACCTACCGTTGCAACTAGCACTTACAGAATCTGCTTCAGACAAACTTACGAGACTGGCGAAAGAGGAAAATAATCCAAAGTTAGCATTACGACTTGAAGTTTCCTCCGGTGGGTGTCATGGATTCCAATATGATTTGAAAATGATCAACACTGATGATTTCAAACCTGATGAAGGAGATAGTATGTTTGAAAGAGGTGGAGGGAAGGTTATTATTGATAAAGAAGCTTTGGAAATAATGAGAGACTCTAAAATTGACTATGTAAAAGAGTTGATTGGTGAAGGATTCAAAGTTATAGAATCGCCGCTTACAAAAAGTAGTTGTGGTTGTGGTAGCAGTTTCGATGTTGACTTTGAGAAACTTGAAAGTATGGGCAAAGATGAGAAAAGTGATTAATTTTGGCACCGTTTATTTTACTGTAAATATTTATATATATAACTAATGACTTTAATGTGCAAGTCCGCAACATTATTAATTTCAAAGTTTTAATAGTTGATGGATGATCCACCAGATGGATAAACGCTGATCATTTTTCTGTCTTCTATCTGACTCTCCTAGATGAGACATTGAACGAAACATTTTGAGTCTACCTTCGGAATCTATTGTGAATAAATCGCATTTCAGCTTCACGAGTGATAATTTATCAAATGAAATACTCGTTTCTTTTCGTAGTTGCTCTAACAACATCGTCATAAACCCATTATTGGTATTTTCACTTTGCAAAATCAGTCCTTTGACCACCTTTATATCCTTTGACTCTACTTTTATAACTATTGATCCTAACTTCCCTCCAGTGTGTAATTTTCCAAACCACAATTCCAACGTGTTGATTGAATCAATCACATCATTCATAACACACCAATTGATCAATAATTTCATAAAAGTATTATCTATTCGGATATCATCAACTGTGCAGTCAAATTTAGATTGTAAAAAAGAAGTAAAAACCGGTAAGAGTTTAATATTACCATGAAAAAGTAGTATCATCTTGTTGCTTTCTGGATCAGGATTTTTAATTAATATAAGGATTTGTGGTGCTAAAACTGGTGGTAAGTAGAATCTGAAATGGCCAGTACTCAATTTCTCTGATTGTATCTCTGGGTGTTTATCTGCAACATCAATTTTCAGTTTCAATTCAATCAAATCTCTTATCACTTTTATATCCGGCACATCATTAGTATCAGTTCCGTGTGAGTACAATCTTGAGTTATGCGGAAGTAAGCCCTCAGAATTCGGTATTACTGATCTGTGTCCAGATCTTGTAGAGTAGAGTTTGTTATCAATAATGGCACTGGCAATTTTATTAAGCAACTTTTTTGTATTAGCACTATCAGGATCAGAACAAATGGAATCAATTATGATATCTGGTGTGTACGATAATGTTTGAAGCTTGACACATCTAAAACTATGGTCCAAAAATATTTTCGACATGGTATTTAGTCCCACAAATATCAAAGACTTGAATCAATACCAATCTGTGAAAAGTAGGTGAACATCATGTCTATTAGTAGTGATTTGATCTGCCAAACAACTTCACGCTTACCCTTTTGGGCAAAATTCACAATTTCAATTTTCAAGCCTCTAGATCAAACGTCTATTGATCAGCGACACTATTCCCGCAATTTACTCAGTTCCTTTGACAAAGAATAGGCATATTATAGCTGATAATGTCATTTTGGGACAACAATAAAGACTCTATCAAATCGGGGAGTCTTGCTGCTTTAAAAGGGGCAGGAAGAGCTACAAAGGCTGTTGGAAAAGCCGGATACCACGCAGCAAAGAACCACAACAACAACAAGAAGAAATCTGATAATGATTCCAATGATGATTTATCTACTCCAGCACCACCCATAAATTATCAGGATCCTAAGGCATTTCCTCCCCCACCAAAACATGTTGCTGCCCATGGTGTCGCCGATCCTATGCCAGGTTTTGCTCATTCCACGTCATACCAGCAACATCCTCAACAGACACAAATGCAATATCCTCCTCAACAGCCTCAAATGCAAAATCAACAGTTGCAGCCAAATCAAATACAAGGTCAGCAAGTGCCACCACCGTTACCACCAATGCAAGGTCAACAAGCGCCACCACCGTTACCGCCGATGCAAGGTCAGCAAATGTCGTCAACTCAAACCTATCAATTGCAGCAACCATATTCCCAAAACGGACAATCTTCGTACGCTTCTCAGCCAGAACTACACCCATACCAGCAACAACAGCCACAAGCATACACTCAACCTGCTGTATTTCAGCAGCAACCACAGCCATATGCCCAACCAACACTATCTCAGCAAGAGCAGATCAACTCTGGTTATTTTTCGCAAGAGTCCACTTCACAGATACAAGGTTCATTGACTCCACCTGACGTGTTAAACTACTCCAATCCATACCACTCAAGGGCACCGCCACCTCTACCTCCACCACAACAGCAACAACCATTACCTTCTAGAGTTCCAGAATTACAATCATCACAGCCATATGGAAACAATAATACAGGCTCCTTCACTGAGCAACCACTGCAACCACTACAACAGCAGAATAATTTTGAACAACCACCAAGTTACCCACAATCAGGGAATTCAACACAATATGTTCGGCCGTCTTTGGAGCCAAACACTTCACAGAACTCAACTTTACCTACGAATTATAGTTATGGACAAGGTATTGCAGCAGCAGCTGCTTCTCACACACAATTGAGCAATGAACAGAGCTATGGTCAAAGCTATGGTCAATCTCAACCCCCACAGTATGCCCAAGCTTCTCAACCTCCTCAGCAGCTTCAACCTCTACAACCTCCACAACCTCCACAACCTCCACAACCTCCACAACCTCCACAACCTCCACAACCTCCACAACCTCCACAACCTCCACAACCTCCACAACCTCCACAACCTCCTCAGCAGCTTCAACCTCCTCAACACCCTCAGCAGCTTCAACCTCCTCAACCGCCTCAGCCTCTTCAACCTCCTCAACCGCCTCAACTTTTACAATCACAAAACTCAACAAGTCAGACTGGTTATGTACAGTCATACATGACCCAGCCATTGCCTGACAATGGAGAGCCAACAGAATCAGCAACAACACCAAACTATGGACAGACTCCAGTGTCTATGACACCTCCAGGCTATACACCCATACCTCCTCGACGTGAAACACAGTCGACAGGATCGGTAAGCTTAGCTTCTTCCACAACTGCTGGTAAAACATCCACTTCACGTAGTAAACCGGGTGAAGAATCCGTTGCTGAACCCAAATTTAAAACTAATCTGATGGACTTTGACATCACAAAGTACGGGGCACCTCCTCCTAAAGCACGTCGTAATAAAGAGGAAGAGACCAAAATTGAAATGAGGAAACAAGAGAAGATCAGGCTACAACAGATTAAAGAACAATCTCTGAACAAAGCTAAAGAAGCTACAAGTCGGTACGTTTCTACTTTTGGTTCTCCTGCTGCAACAGGTGGAACAAACTCTGATGGATCTTCTTTTCATTCCGCAGATACTTCTAGTGTTGCCGATTCTAACAATTCCATTTTTGGTTCACAACCTCCTCCACCTCCGCCAAGAATGAACTCTGTTGTAGAAACTCGACAATCCATTACCAAATCCTTATCTCACAACAATCAAGCAGATGAGGCAGAACATACACCAAAACCATTTCATCTTCCAGATATTTCCCAATTCCAGCCTCCTCCACTCGCACATCCTAGACATACACCTGCTAGGACATCATCGCATATTCCACCTGCGGTAACGAAACCTGATTTGTCCCTAAATCATGATGGCAACACCAGAACATTACCAGAACCACCGTCCATAAATATGGAAATAGGAGGAATATCGACAACTCAGATTAAGGCTACATGCGACGGCATTCCATCAAAATCTCTTTTAAATGCACCTTTGAATAAAAAGGTTCCACCCCCTAAACCTCCTAAACCTTCATTTGAAACTGAAAAGCAGAAAAAAGTGCCTCCTCCTAAACCATCGAAACCGATCACACTAGCTGGAAATGATGAACTTAAAGCTAGGCCAAAAAAGCCTTCCAAACCTGCAAATTTGAGTGCATCAGTTGGATCAGAAAACGTCAAAAGTACAGCTGCTGGTAGCCATATCAAAGATTTACAACAACGTTTGGGTAATTTGCAATTTCAGTAACACAACTTATTAGCTTAATCTATATAGAGAACCACAATAGGTGATACATTGTATTGCTTGATTTGTCGCTAATAAAAAGTTAACTTTACACAAAAAGATCTGAATTGTGATACATCACAAAAAAGGTGGTTGGTTTTGGATTTTTGATGTAAATAACCGTCGATATGGTAGCGTATGGAATCCAGCCACCCTCAACTCTGAATGGGTATAAAATAGAGGTTAAGGTCTAACTTCTCAATAGAAATTATGAAATCGTTATCATCAGCATTACCAACCAAACCGCAACAAGTATTATCAAAATGACTGAATCACATACCACTATAGATCGTTCCAACGCTAGATCTGTTGACAAACATATCAGAAGAGTGTTCATTGACTTGAAGAAACAAAAGACCAAGCTTCTTCTCAGCTCTTATTATCAGTGGTACTGCAAGAATCCACAATATCACAGTGAGCAACTTAATGATTTTGATACTTATGTTAGAAAGAACAAGGACAATTTTGAGGAAAAGTGCAAAACTGTTGAAACGGTTTATGGTGATAAGTATGCCACAATGTTAACCAAATTTGTTCGTGCACACCGCTTGTTTGCAAACGAATTGATGCAAATAGCAAGAGACTCTGTTGAGTTGAGCAAGTTTGAAGGTAGGGGTAATTTAGGATTTAGCAAATTATTCACTGATGAAGAAATTGTGAAATTGGAAGAAGTTTTCAAGCTATTACAAGTAGAAACAGGTAAAGCTATTGTCTTACAGACCAATGTTGAGAAACGCCATGAAAGAAAACTTTATGCAGATGAAGTGTCTAAACAATTAGAGAAAATTGAGGCAAATGAAAAAACAAGTGACAATTTAGACATCGAAGATCCCGTAAGAAAACCAGTCAGAAAAGTTGAGCTAGATACTGAGCATACCGATGACCTAAATGAAGTTGATAACAATGATATAGTGAGAAGCTTATTAAAAATGCGCAAACTAGAATCGGGGTATGAAGACGTCTCAGATGACGATGATAATGATGAGCCTGTCAAAAGCCCAACTAGAAGTATCAAGTCTGAAAGTGAAGATTGCTTCTTTGATTCCGAAGATTTGAAAGATTCTGTGAAAGTTTTGGTTGAAAATCAGCCGGAATCTAAAAAAGATGATGAATCAAGAACATTTATGACTACCTTGGCAAAAGTAACCACCAGTGCTGTTGGTTCTATGATTGAGAATACCATCAAAGTTGTCTACTCTCCAGAAAAAAAATCAATTGATGACATTACCAGCAATTTCGCACATATTGAACTCACTAATACATCAAGAAGCAAGCAAAGTAATGAAGATGTTTAGCTTTTGTCAGTTCGTTTTTTTTAATTTATTGTATAACCCTTTAGTTTTCTGTATTGTTGCTAATAAACGATTCAGCCCATTTTCGCAGCTTCAATTTCTCTTCAGAATCATAGGTTAAATCAATTTTTTTCTCATGATCTCTATATGTTTTGAGTTCGTTTTCTTCTGAAAGGTAATATTTCGGTAAAACAAGTCTCCTGAGATCATCGTTCTCACTACGCATAGTTTTCTTCAGAAATAGCTTGAAGAATTTACTGAATATATCACGATATCGAGCATCTGAATTCATAAAGAATGAATCAACAAGGAATGTTTCAAAATCAACCAGTTGATCATACTGAGAAGTTGATAAGTTGTATCGTTGGGAAATTTTGGAAAAACTTTGATTGAGAACACTAATCATTTCTCTCCTCATTCTATTTTCTCTCTCTGCTTGTTCCTTTGTAAGAGTCAGTTCTTGATTCTCAAGTGGACTAGGAGGAACAATGTTGATATTTTTCATTGACTCTGTAATATGATCCATCGTGGTATTTTTAAATGTCAAATCCCATCTCATAGTTGCTGTATTTTGGGACTCATTTACATGTTTTTGTTCCTTCTTTCTTGGACTTTCAACTTGTTGTCTCTGCTCTGTTGGAACATAGTAAGGTTTTGGAGTAGCTCCTGTCTCTAAATCCCATTTCCATTTTCTTTCAAGTAAACCACGGATATCTCTGCTTGTGACTTTCGTTCCCAACTTTAGGAAAGGATGTTTTAATAGCTCTTCAGCTGTTGCCCTCTTCTGAGGATCCTTTGAAAGACATAAGTCTACAAAATTCCTAAAATCAGGAGAAAATCCAGAATCAAGTGAAGGAGACGGATCATGAAGAATGGATCGCAACACTCCATTCAAATCAAATTCAGTGTATGGTGGTTTGCCGTACGCCATTTCTATAGCTGTAATTCCTAAACTCCATATATCAGCTCCAAAGCTATATGCTTCTCTTTTGATAACTTCAGGTGCCATAAAGTTTGCTGTACCTGCAAAAGTCATTCGTTTACTCATGTAGCTTGACAGTTGTGTAGATACTCCAAAATCTGCTAACTTGACTTCTCCATTGAGGCCAATTAAGAGGTTAGCTGCTTTAATATCTCGATGTATTTTACCTGTTCCATGTAGATATAAAAATCCTTCTAAAACCTGGTACATTATATAGCTGATAATTTGTTCACTGAAGGGACCTGCTGATAACAACTCTCTGCATGAACCTGCACCAACATATTCCATGATAATCCAAAGTTTCTTCCCCTTTCGGAAGCAGCCATGATACTGAGTAATATTTACATGATCACAAGAGGCAAGTATTTCAATTTCTTTTTGAATTTCTATTAAATCTTCCTTTGATTCAATTTCAATTTGTTTCACAGCTACCTGTCTATGGGTGATTAGATCTTTCGCAAGGTAAACAGCCCCAAAGCTGCCTTTCCCTAATTCAGAAGATAGTTCAAACTGATCAGCAGCAAACTTCCTTGTCATATTATATCGAGTGTAATCTTCTTGTACTTAGTTTAGTCGTGTAATGTGTTTCATTCATAACATTGAATTTGTTTTGACACAAACAAAATATACACGACTTTCCTAATCGGGACACGAACATGATTTCAGTATTAAATTTGATTTTTTTATATAATCACAAACTTACAATTTTGCAAGACTTATAAACACCTATTCCATAGAGCTTTTGAATTTCTAAATACCATGATAATATACCCGGGAAGGTTTATACAGGAGTGTTTACTGCATAGTCGATGTGTGGGCACTAAAATTCCAGCTGTAGTTAGAACCACACCATTGTGGCGACAAATGAGCACATCTTCAAATAAACCTCTTGATTCGAATTCAAAACGAGCCAACAAAGATCCAACTGTTGGTAAACCATATTTGCCGAAGCTTCCATCATCGATGTTATCTTCTGCTGATCTAGTCCTTGCTACAGCGTCTTCAATGTCACCATTTCAGCATGCGTCTAATAACCATGCGATGAGCACACCATCACTGTTGCGATGTATTTTATTTGGTAAAGATGGTGAAAATCGTATAATGGCTACAGATGCACAAAAGGCGCAATTATTGCTGAAACATGATTTATTACCACGAGATTTACGTAAGATTGATAAAGGTTACGATGATATTGTTCCAACTATTGTCATACGAGAGAAGAGTATATTAGTTAGTATATTACACATTAAGGCATTGATTAAATCTGATTCTGTTGTTTTGTTCAATTATCAGGGGACTTATTCGGATAACAAACTTATTGAGAATATGTCAGATAAATTGAAAAATGTTCAAGGAGATAATTTACCGTATGAGATTCGAGCTTTAGAGACAATATTTGCAGATGTTATTGATAAACTTACAGTTGAAATGCAGGTTCATGTGACTGTTGTCAATGGAATTTTGAAAGAACTTGAACAGGATATAGATTTGGCAAAATTGAAGTATTTGTTAATTGTTTCAAAGAAATTGACACAGTTTTTACAAAAGGCGACATTGATTAGAGAATTAATTGATGAGATGCTTGATCATGATGAAGAGTTATCGGAATTATATTTGACTGAAAAGGCCAATGGAGTTGAAAGGTCTAAAGATGATCATCAAGAAGTTGAATTGATTTTAGAGAGTTATTCACTTCATTGTGATGCAATTGTTCAGACAATTGAAAGTCGAGTGAAAGATGTTAGAACTACTGAAGAAATTATCAATATTATTTTAGATTCAAATAGAAATGATTTAATGTTGCTAAATTTGAATTTAAGTATAACATTGATGTGTCTTGCAGGTGTATTATTTGTTGCTGCAAGTTATGGTATGAATTTGGAGAATTTTATTGAGGAAAAGGATTTATGGTTTTACATTGTCACTGGCGGGTCCATGGTTTTGTTTGTTGTTTTATTCCGATATGCCAATAAAAGACTTACATTACTCCAGCGTGTACAATTAACTAACAACAGATGAATTAGATTAGTTTAGTATAGTTACATGATTTTGTCATTACGAAGAGAAATTATTATTTTTTTTATAGAATGATCATTACTTTGGTTGCCCTTCTTTCTTTGTATCTTGTTTCTTTTGCTTTATGACTTTAGACAAGAAACTCAAACCTGTACTTGCTTCACTCTTCCCGTATAAATCTTTCCCACCTGCAAGAGAGCTGAATTTTTCAGAAGCTGGTTCTATTGACTTGAGACGTTTACTTGCAGAGACAGGTCGAGAAGCAGAAGATGCAGAAGATGCAGAGTATGGTGGTAATCCAGTACCACCGTTATTACCAATTGAAGGAGGAGGCACGGTTGCAGTTGTAGGTGCATCATATCTTCCATATCCTTCATAATGATCGTAACCTTCATAATTCTCATAACCTTCATAATAATCATAATTATCGTATTGTTCGTCACCTATGTATTGACTACGTCGTACATGATGATGTGGTCGTTTTGGACGCGAGCTCGCTTGTAAATGTCTTTGAATCTGTGAAAGTTGATGTTTTGGAAGTGAATTACGACGAGAATGGAAACTATGCTCCGGATAATCAGTTGGTTGTGCGTGAGGTGGAGGAGGTGGTGGAGGAGGAGGAGGAGGAAGTGGTGGTTGTGGTTGCTGTGACTGATGCATTTGTAGTTTTGGTTGTGCTTGAACCTCTGAATGTGACTGTGAATGTGAGTAATATGTATCTTGATAATCCCTTTGATAATTACGGCGGTCGTCATGTGGAGGGGCATAAACATCTCTAGTTGTATAAGGACCTTGTGTTCGACGTGGATATTGTGTCCTTTGTTTGTGATAGTCTCGCGGATCGTTTACTGGTGGTGCCAATGGTTGAGATAAAGTTGTAGTTGATTCTGTTCTGTTCATAAGTGCTGGATCGTCTATTCCATATTTACTGTGATTAAGAGAGTTTGCTCCTGACTGTTGGAATTTTGAGTAATGCAATTTTTGAGATTTTTCATCTTTGAAACGTTTAACATCAGATTCATGTGAATCTTCAAGATTTGCCAATTGAGACTGATCACTTGGTAATGGTTCTGTTGAAAAAAAGGGAGATTTCAAAGCTTTAAGAGCATTAAAACGTTGTTGTGGATTAAGAGTCAACATTCCAGATAATAAAGATATTGCATCTGGAGACATAAATTTGGCAAAAGCTGATTCTAAAGTACGTGGATAATTATGTTTCAAATCGATATTGTGTCTATTTATAAGATGTGCATTAGGGAAATTTTCAGGTGTTGGAGATCCTAATAATTTAAAAATAAGTTCAGCTTGATGTAAATCTGATTTACCTTCAAGTATTGGTCTTTTAAAGAAGAATTCACCAAAAACACAACCAATCCCCCACATATCAACAGCAGTTGTATATTTTCTATCACCTAATAATAATTCAGGTGGTCTATACCAACGAGTAACAACTAAACCAGTATATTCATAAAGTCCACCACCTGGTGATGAAGATGGAGTAGAAGGTGGTGGACCATGAAACAGTCTTGCTAAGCCGAAATCAGCAATTTTAACAGTTCCAAATTTATCAAGTAAAATATTTGCAGTTTTGATATCTCTATGTAAATACCCTGATTGGTGAACATAATTTATCCCTTGTAATATTTGTTGCATAAGACATTTAATTTGAGGAAGTGAGAATGAAATTCTTGGATTATTGATTAAACCATTAAGATCTGATGATATATAGGGGCAAACAGTATAGAAGAAAGATCCCTTTTTCTCATATACCATATCTATTATTTGCAGTACATGTTTATGTTTGAGCTTTTTCATTATAGTTATTTCACGGAAAGCTGTTATGGGGAATCCCTCCTTTTTATCTGAAATCAAAAACTTCTTCAATGCAACTAATTGATTGGAACCTTTATGACGTGCCTTTGTCACTACACCAAATGTCCCCTGACCAAGTTGATTGTATAGCTCGTAATTATCTAAAGTTGCCATTGGAGGTGGGCGGCGGTGGATCTTGTTTTCTGTTAGTGATTTGGTGACATTAGTGGTGGCACCATTGACACCACTCTGTTCATTAGTAGTAAAAGATCCATTTCCTGCTGCAAGAGGGGCATCAGCAGCGTGAGTAGAGCTCATGGGGTGGGAACTCAAGCAAATTGCAAGTTAATGAGATGAAACTTGTTAGTTGTTGGCTAAAGTTGAAAATCGTGAAAACGGTGATGAAGAAATGCGGCAAGATCGTACAGTCACGTGAGCCTCCTTGGTCACGTGCATCTCTGGTCACGTGGCTGTGGTTTATCCGGGAACAATAATTTATCCGATTTTGTGAAAACAGCAAAAAAATGGCGCTAATAATTTTAATTTTTCTGAGTTTCCCCGCTCGAAAAAAAGAAAGGGAGAAAAAAAAAAGCCCGCCGTGAGCGACGCGACGACAAGACGATGACAAGACGACGAGACGAGATGAAACAAACAGCCAATGACGTCGACGTTTTGAAACCCGTTGAAATTTGGCGGAGCGCTGAAGTTTCTAAGCGCGCAAAAATAGTCCAACGACTAAATCAATATTATTTTCCAGAAGTGGCAGAAGAGATTTTCACAGTACTGAGAAGCTAGTAATATATAATTTCTGCCGAACTATAAACAGACTTTGGCGCAAATTTGACTTACGTTACGTACGTATACGGTCTTGCCCATCGCAAAGTAAGCCGATTTATTTCTTTCTGCTTCTTATCTTTTGTTTTGACCAACCAACACTGTCCCATTTCTTCCACCAACTTATTTATACCCCCATCTGGTTCATGTGGAATTTATTAAATCTTTGCACGGATAAACTTTATATGCTAGTATCCTATTTGCAGGATATTGCAAGTGTTGCATTATCTTTCATCACGGATTTTCAAAGGAAACAAAAAGATAAGAAATTCTCAATTTATCGTTTCCTTTCCATTCCTGATAAGAATATCAATATTGATGACGTTGATCCTCTTTTCCCATCTGTTACATCATCATCATTGCAAACTCTTACTCCACAGGGGCCACTGGTTCATCAGTGTGCCGTTTCTGAGTTTAATTTCGACTACTCGGCACCAACCCCTATCAACTGGTCTGATAATAATTCCAAAAATACCCGTGATACAAATAAAAATAATGTCTCATCTACTAACAATAGCAACAACAAGAACAACAACAGCAATAATTACAATAACAACAATACACAGCAAGAATACCATAGTTTTGATCCAGATGTTTTACTTTCACAGTTTAATGCATCTTTTAATTACCAACTAGCACAGACAAATGTTGTTGATGTTCCACTTGATAATCATTTTGGGAATACAAACTACTCTCTTCCGCTATTAGAATCAAACCAATTTAAAACATCACATAATGTACCATTGTCTCCATTGCTATCCACCGACCGTTTGGATTCTTATACTGATGATGATGTCCCACCATTAGATGACGAATTGTTTTTCTCTTTCTTTGCTGATCGTCCAACAAAGAGAGAACGTCAAGATACATTACCTGCAACTGTTGATCTAGACACTGATGGTGAAATCGATAGTGACACTAAAATTGAACAAAAAATTACTACACCTTGTAAAATACGAAAAACTGGTATTATAAGTACAACTGATGCACCTTATGTGTGTGAATTTTGTGATGTACGATTTAAAGTTAAGGGTTACCTTACAAGACATGTAAAAAAACATTATGCTTCAAAACCTTTTAGATGTCCATATTTTGATTCAACAAAGACCATATCTAAAGAAAGAGATAATAATAAGGTAGATGATGAGAAAGATTGTAATGAAAATGATGATTGTGATACTAGTCGTAATGATGATAATGATTCTTCAATACTTAACGAATCAGTTTCAAGGTGTCATATAACTGGAGGTTTCTCAAGGAGGGATACACTTAATACTCATCTTAAGGCATTACATTTTATTTACCCAAGTGGTACAAAATCTATTGATCGTGATAGGAAAAGTGGTCATTGTGGTGCATGCTTTAAAGAATTTTCAAATAATAAAGAATGGTTAACTCAACATATAATGACTAACAGTTGTTTGAATATTATTACAAAATATAAATAATTTTTTTAGATTGTCCTTTGATTCTTTTTGCTCTTTTGCTCTTTCACCCTTTCATAATAATAATAAAAATAATAGTATCAACTATATATCAATTTTTTCAATATAATTTAATACCTTATCACAATATGTTGCACCAAGTTTACAATCACCATGATATTCACCCATTGTATCTAAATAACGACGTATAATTTTCATTTTTTCAATAATACCTCGTGATTGTGAACCCATTTGACCATTCTTAATTAAACATTCAAAGACATTAGGTGCAGAATTATATTCAATACCACTTACTAAAATTTCACCATCAATTTTTGAAACAATATTGATTCTTTTGTTTTCATTAATTGAAAATTGTTCTTTATCATAAACTCCACCAATATCGTATTTATCCTTCGTAGTTTTCGTAAATGAGATATTATTTGGGTTATTCTCTTCAATTTTAACAACAACAATTTTAACAGCTTCAAGTGCAATTGCTAAAGATGAAATAAAAGACCAAACTTGGAAAATCATGTTCCTCAAAATTTCAGGCATTGGAATCCAACCTTGATTTTCAATTGGTATATTTGAAATTTCTCTTGTCCATCTATTAAATTCACACCAAGTTTTTGCTGTGCCATTACCTGAACAACATGGTCCAATAACTAATTCAAATAATTCATCAAGTGGTTCCTTTATACCAAAATTTGGTGGACAAACACCTTCACCAATTTTAAGTAAACTAACAATATCAATACAAACATCCATTGATTTGAAAAACCATGTCCATGATAGTAATTTCTTATCATTAGATTCATAACTTTTAGTTATTTTAATCAAATCTCTGGAATCAACTTTAATTTTCGTTGAATCATTGAATGGATTTAATTGTGATCTAATCGGTATCATACTCTTTGGTTTATAAAGTAATAAATCATATGATAAATCTGTTCCAATAAATAAACATGTCATTCTATTGAGACATAAACTAGTAAAATTACTTGAATTGATAACAATATATGTATCCATATTTGGTGGTTTTTTCAATTGATAAGGTTGTAAATGTTCAGAATCACAATGAATTTCAAAAATTTTTTTTAATTTATGACAAAATTTTATTAATGTATACGATAATAATGTATTAATTGAAATACAATCCATAACTTCTTCAAGTAAAATACATGATAAAATAACGGATGATGAATCATTAATTGTTGATGGATCTGGTCTAGTTAAATTAATTGAAGAAATCCAACAATCTTTGTAATAAGCATCTTCCAAACCTTCTAATGTTTCAGTGGATTGAAAAAATCTTTTATCATCAATTGGAGGTTCAATACTTTTACTTAATTTGAATTTCGGTTCATTTTCATCTTTTTTATAAGGATATCCAAAACTTAACCTTCTATAAATTGAAAATCTATAGGTTGTCCAATAAGATCTGATAAATAATTCCCTTTCAAGTAACGTAGAGCGACTAACAGAATCTTTCAAGCTATCAACTCTTTTAAAGCATTTCATTGATAAAAAGCTTTCGACATCGATTGCATTTAATGAATTTATACAATCATTAATTGATTCATCATCACCAATTGTACATTGGAGTAATGAACAAATTAACATTGCTCTAATTGAGATTCTACTTTTATTTTCAATATAAATATTTTGCCAATAAGATTCTTCAAGCCATTCTTCATTGGTAACTTCTTTATTAGTGATATATTTAATAGAATGTTTTGAAATGCATGAAATGATTGCTAAGAAATCAAATGATGTACCTGTATAGTCATAAATGAAAGACATATTGGGTAAAATTAAATAATTTGGATGAACATATTTATAAAAAATACCAACCATTTTATGAAGTGTTTGAAAGTCTGGTAATTTTAAATTTGAAAGTAATTCTTCTGTCAAAAATCTTGGTAATTTGAAATCGAATTTTGTTGGGAAATGTTTTAGTCTTTGAGATGAAGAAGCTGAAGATTGCTTTTCAAGTTTCGACTTTTCAAGTTCATCTGATTGTTCATTAATCCATTTTTCAGTGATTGATACATCAGTTGAGATAGAAGTAGGAGGATTATTTGCGTCTATAAATTTAGTAGTGACAGAAGTATTTGAGTTATGATAAGAATTGGAAGAATTGGCTGAATTTTTAGGATCAGAATTTGATTTATGATTTGAATTGGAATTGGAATTAGAATTAGAATTAGAATTAGAATTAGAATTGATTTTATTACAATTATTGTACATTGCCAATGGACTTTCTTTCAATGGTGTAAAATTTGAAGAATATTGAGCTCTTTCTAAAAATTTCCTTTTCTCCACAATCATTGTAACAGAATCACTTGGAGTTATCGATACAGACCATGAATCTTTACTTCTACTATCGTCATCATCAATTTCATTATCATTGATATCATTATTAACAATTTCTTTTTTAATATTATCGTTATTATCATTTTCATTAAACTCGAGTTTATGATCTTTGACATCATATTCAGTTTTCAAAACCATTGAATTTGGGTCTTTAAAAGTAATATTAGAATTATTATTATTGTTATTATTATTATTAGTTAAAGGTAGTAAGGGTATATTATTATTTGCCTTTTTCAGATTATCATGATTTGATTCGGATGAATCAGGTTTTCTTTTAAGATAATGTCTTGAATTTTTATCTTCGAAATCTATAAATCTATTATTTTTGTGATGTAAATTTTGACTATTTTGTTGGATATTAATGGAAGGTAATTGTTGCATTTGTTGGGGTAGTTGTGAAGGTGGTGGTTGAGGAGGTTGATAAAACATAGAAGGGTATGAAAATGGGTACATATAATTACCGTATGTTAAAGGTGGTTGGATATTTGTGGAAGGATTTTGAGAATTTGATGAATTCAATGGTATAGAATTGATTGTAGGTGGTGGTGGTGGTGGCAATGGTAGTGGCAATGGTATTGATTGTTGTGATTGTGACTGTGATTGTTGCGTAGGTATTTGCTGCATAGGTATTTGTTGTTGTTGTTGTTGTTGTTGTTGTTGTTGCTGCTGCTGATGTTGTTGAAGGTAATAAACTTGATTATTCATTTGAGGATCAATTAAATCATTTTGTGGAATACGAGTAATTTGTTGATATAAAGCAGAATGTATATCAGGGTATATGTACATGTTGTATTGAGTACTCCAAATTGGGGGTAATTGATGTTGTTGTTGATCTGTAAATGGTAAAGGTAATGGTAATGGTAGTGGTAAAGTTGTAGGTTTGATATTTGAAGGATTATAAATTGAAGATAAATTATCAAAATTTGAGACAACAGAAGCAGAAACAATTGAAGAGTTGTTATTTATTGATCTATCGTCATAATCAATATCATTATTGTTATTATTATTATTGTTGTTGTTGTTATTGATGTTATTATTATTATTATTATTATTATCATTTAGTTTTCTTTTCCTCCTTCCACCTCTCTTTGAAGGTACAAAAACACAATCAGTATCTGAAGTTTTGCAATTTGTACATTTCTTATAATAATTTTTAAAAGTTGAATTTGAATCTGTTGAATTTTCATCTAATAATGACAATAATTCACCATCACATTTAATTTTTTTATCTCTACAAGCAAGACATGCCTTTTTAGCCACAGTTCTCTTTTGTGATGAGTTATTAGAAGTTGAAAAAGATTGTGTTGAATGTGATGATATCACTGCTGGATGCAGTGTATATGGCATTAAGTAGCGTGTGTGAATGAATTAATGAATGAATGAATTAATGAATAGAAGTAGTTAAAAGTATGAAAGAAAAGAGCTGAGCATTCAGATTCAGGGCAACAAACAACACAACGGTGATGCGAGCATGGAATTTTGAATTGAGTTGAATTGAATTGAATTGAAGGGGGTGAGCTACTTTAATTTCCGGGGGTGAGGGTGGGAGAAGGGGGGGGGGAAGGTCGAAGAATGAAACTAAATTTGCCTAAGATTTATTCGTTCCTAATTCCATTCATTACGTGAAAAAATAGATCGATCCGCGCTTATACTAAAAAAAAAAATTTAATTAGTACAATTGATCGATCTTTATTGCCTAATTACGAAATGGCCAGATTGAAAAGAAAAAGAAGGCAAAATCGTCGTTGTCGTCGCGTCGGTCGTCGCGTCGATTAGTAAAAGGAATATATGGTGGATCTTTCTTTGGGTCGATCGTCGTTTGCGCTTGGACTGGTTTCTACGTCGATCGACCTGTGTCACGGGACTACTTCCTTGCTTACCCCATCTCCCCTACCACCGGGCCCCACTGCCCCAGCGATCACGGCCAGCGGCCAGTACTTCTCCC